>JAHZND010005557.1:0-11984 GCA_027744115.1 Acrocyrtus sp. NNG-2020
ATTTTTAAAAATATACAGCGGATTTACTCACCGCAAACACCATATTGCTTCTGAACCTCTACTTTTTCTATCCCTTTTTCACCTCTGTTTTGTTCTCCTCTCCAAAAAAGCCGTCACCCCCACAAAAAATATATTGCCATATGTAACCTTTCCAGACTTCGTTTTCCTGCCATTCGTCATACACTAGCAAAAAGGGATATTTTTTTCGCTTCCGTATTTTATTTTTATTTTTTTTTACTTTAAGCCTCCTCCATGTCCGTAAATACTTTGTAAGCTGAGAAAATCCATGATTTTTAGCGAGTATCTTTTCGGAGTTTAAATCCGGGAGCACTTTATCTCCAGCTGAAAAAGGGCTCCCTTCCTCTTTCCGCCTTTTCTCTTCTCTCTCCCGTCATCGTAATCATGACAAGGAAGCGTGACAGAGTCACAACAAAAAATGCATGAATGGAAAGTAAAAGAAGGGCATTTATTATTATATTTTTAGCTCCACCCTATCCATCTCCAGCGTTTTCTCTCCCCAAAAAATGAAAGACTAAGGGCTTAGCTGTAGTTTGCAAATAGACCTTGTAAAAATTACACAACAGAACTAATAAGGATATTTATTTTTAGTTCCGCTCTTCCACTTCTCCGTCCCTCGCATAGTTTTCTACCGACTTTCTGACTTTTCTCTCGAAAAAAAGAAAATTCATTTTTTAAGCCACTCACTCCGAGCCAGAGGTACATAGCAAGGAGATTAAAGAAATTCCAAGTTGCGCTAAAGTAAAAGCATAATGTTTTCAAGTAGATCTTAGGAGGGAAAAGAGTGACTAAAGTTTTTATCGGGCTGGTAAGCACTGAGCACTAAGCAGCAGTACAAAACGTTGGGATATCAATGAACCATATGCTCCGTGGTTTTAAATGGAGAAGCTAGTATATGCTGGAGGAAAATAAGCAAAAAATATGTATTTTTGCAGTAGACTCTTTTTGAAAGCGATCTTGTATAGTGCACACTCCTTTTTCTCTTACACTCCCTTTTTTATATTCCCTGCAGTTTATCTTGTTGGACTTGGGCTTGGAGTGGATAGTGGGAAAAAATGTTCTTAAGTTTCTTATAATTTCTTCTTTTTCTCCTTCAACCTCATTCCTGAACTCTCCGGGAGGAAGTCTGAAGAGGGAAAGTAGAGAAAAGAGTGTAATGGAAGTAGTCATGCACGAATGAGAAAATGCATGAGGAGCTTGGAAAAGACAAGGAGTAAATGCTGAGGAATCCCTTGATGCCACCCTTTTTCACTACGCATACCACCCATATAAAAATGTACATTTCTGATCCTGATTACTTTTTATTTTTCTCGTGTGGATGGAAACACCAAGAAGAAAAAAAAATACGTACAGATAGGAGGACAGTCACAAGATAAAAAAAAACGAGTCTCTGTGTAAAGTGGAGTCATCAAGAAGGCAGAGTGGGAGCGAAAGGGAGAGAACCTTTCCTGTAATAAAAACTTTTTAATAAAATTGTATGGGATATAGCAGCTACGCGGCTGCGATAGAGATTGTTAGGTAATGTGGAGCGCGCCTAAAATAATACCAAGTCTAAAGAGCAGTTGATATATTTTTTTATTCTAGCATCCAATCCTTCTCTTCTGGATTTCTGCACGAACTGAAAATAAAAAAAGGAAAAAGTAGTAAAGGAAGATTTAGGAAACTCTCCCAGGTCAGCTCATTAATAAAAGCCCATCGGCAAAGGCTTTTATCATCAACATCAACCTTATCCTTTTTTCTCTGGATTAACTTGAGTAGTAAATTTGTAGAGTGATGATGGAGACGGGAGGAAAAGAAGTTTTTTAGGAAGAGTGAGGAAGAGTGAGAGTACAACAAGTTTCTTTTTTTGAGTTGGATCGGATCTAACAAGAGAAAGAAAGGAGGGCAAAGTTCTTCCTTTCTCGGATAAAAGAGCGTTCCTTTTTAAACCGTTTTCTTTTCTCTTTCTACGACGCAAATTGCACATGACTGGAAGGTGTAGGGTAAAAAAAAGAGTAGTCTTGCTAAGCCTGTGATTACAGAGAAGAAAAAAATGAAAAACTTTTTAGCCCTTTCATTTTACTCCGGCTCCCTCAAGTCATGCTTGATTTAATTTCTGGCGTTTTGTTTTCATTCATTTGGGCTGTATTTTTGTACTCAATAAAAATAAATTTTCGTGCATTCCAGATAAGGAGATAAGGGTGTTTTTATAAGGAAAAAAGTTTTTGGAATGATAATGATAATCCTCATGGGGTTTCCGGGGAGGAGGAGGCAGACGAGGAGGAGAAATTGGAAAATTGTTATCTTCCCCAAAAAACTACTGTGACATGCTCAATACCATTTAAGGAAAGTGGAAGACCAAACATGGGAGATTTTTTTGGATGGAGAAGAATGGAAAAAGAAAAGGGAATAAAAGGCACCGAGTACGAGGACGTCCCTTCGCTGCCTTTACATTTCTCCGAAAATCTGCGCTGCTCAAACAGGAAAAAATGTGTAATGTCAACAGAGTGACTTTTTCCTTCACTCCTTCGGAGAGTCGTGTCTGTGACCCTTTTCCTTGGGAAAAGTTTTAAGGAGGAAGAGAGGACTTGGAGTTTCCTGCAAATTAATTTATTGCTTGAGCAAAGTTTAAACTGTCCTGGATTTTTAAGACTTCAACTTGGAAAACTTATTGCTGTATAATAGGGCATTAATGAGCCCGTTTTTGCTGCCCTTTTCCTCCTCCTTCTCCATTCAACTTTTCTACTGATTGCTTATTCCATATACTATTCCTGCTACTTTGCCATTTGCTGGAAGGCATAATTTTGCCGAGAAGAAGAGGAACTAGAAGACTTCCCATTTCGTTAACTTCCCCTTAAATATTTCATTTTGAAGGGGCCCATTTAACTTTTCCAATTTGCTGGGTAGGTGAACTCTACAGCTCACAAAAAAATCTTTCCATTTTTTCCTAGCCAATTTTTTTCACAGGTGATCGCAAAACGGCAGAAATTGGCTCTGACGATGGCGATGATGATGAAGGGAAAAGGTGCTTATCAAGATTGATGAGAATGGAGTGGGATTTCTGCGAAAAGGAAAAATAGGGAAAATAGTGTACACCTCTGGAGGGTGTGATCGCCACACCAGAAGAATAAATTGAAAGGGAGAGAAATCACACTCTCCCTCTCCTCTCAAATATTTTCCGTCTTCGCCTCAGCAGCGAAAAGTGGTCGCTGGACGTAGGTACACGAAAAATCTATCTGTACTGACTAACTATCCATCCACTTTAGGTCGCACAAGGGAGCACATTATTCACGGGGTCACTCTTCTCATCACACAGAAAAAAAATTTCTAAGCACTCAGCTTCCAATCTCACTCACGCGATAATTCCCAACAGGGTTTTCTACAGCAACCACTAAAACCACCGACCACCACCATTCAATGAGAATGAAATGCCCTTCTCTAAAAAGAGTAGGCAACAGTTGAGACTTTGAGAGCTGATTGCTGGACTCTGCTTTCTTTTAAAACAAAACGTCATCAAATTTTTAGCGCTCCCAAATTTTTCATTGCCAAACAGAAAGTCCTACAGGGAGAAGAAAAATAGAAGGAAGAGAAAGTGGGTTTTGCTTCCGTCAACTTAAATTTTTAATTTTCGCTGAAATATTTAGCGCTTTAATGACCTTTTGAAATGACTGCTCAGGTGTGTTAGTATGTTTTTCGTTAGAAGAGATCTTTAACAATTTGATAATTAAAAATCTATTTTGTTAGGACCCGAAAAAGTCAATGACTTTCCATACATGTTTTAAAAAGATGCGGTTAAGAAACTTAATGGTATAATTTTACATTAGTATAAAAGCAACCACACCAGTAGTAAAAGATGCGGAATGCACATGTGGCATAATATTGCATTGTACAACTTGCAGAGATAAAATACTACATTTTTAAAAAATAAATTAAGCTTTATGTAGCGAATCGAAGCGGTCAAAAAACTGTGGCACTAAAAAGCAAATAAACATGCCTGAAATACAAGAGAAAATTTCGAAGAGCTAAAAAAAGAGTTTTTCACTCCAAAACAGTTTATATACTTACCCGTCTCATTACCCGTAACGAGAACGATGACGTTTTCATCTTGCCCCTTTTCTGCCTCCGTCAGCGATATGTTGAAAAAAATTGATGGATTTGACTTGGCTTGAGAGAGCACCCCGGATTCAATTTATTTGTTAGGGAACAGATTTAAATTGTTTTTCTTATTGTCTACACAGTCTCTAGTAAGCACATGATAACTGTAACGGCAATAAGGTCAGGAATGTCTTCTTTTGCAACATTTTACTTTCTACTCTAAGAAACTAGGTCCAGTTCAGAAACTCATTCTTTCCAAGCAACTCTCATGTTTTTTGGGTGTGAGCGGGCAAAAAATAATGAAAACGGGAAACACCAGGGCTCTCTCTTTTTATTTATTTTTGGGATGACTTTCTCCGGCCTGGCTGCTGGATGATGCCTGAAGTATGATATTGTGTTTTGTAGTTGTAAACAAGAGCCTATTCTATGGAGAAAGTAAGTTTAAGAAAGGAAAGCAAAAAATATTATCTCGCCTTCCTTTTTCTCTAGTTCCCTCAAGGTTGCAATACTGTTGCACACGCTGGCTGCTAGCTTGCTGGCAAAAATGTTTTTGCTGCTCTTTCTCCAGCTTTCCCTGCTAGTCTGTCCCTTTTCTCACACTGTGAGGTTTGTTTTGGTGGTGAAATGCTGGAGCGTGTGTAGCAACAGCTCAACAGTAGAGGACTAAAGCCCGGCTCAGAATGACGCTGGATTCGAAAGGATGTACGGGATGAAATAGTGCTAGTCACTAGTTGAAAAGAAAAGAAGAAAAAATATATAATATGGGGAAAGTAAGCGTGAGTGAGTCAAGTCGGTTCTTTCTTCGTTCTAAAAAGCCTTTAAAAAATCATAGTTCAGTATATATGAAGTAGGCAGATGTACATTTCTGAAAATTTATTTTTATTTTTGGGAGCAGAGCAAAAGGCAGGATGGAGAGAGATGGTCTCAAAGTCACGGAAATTGATAATTGTGGCATTTTCCCCCACAACATTTTTATCCGAGACCTGCATGGAATCTCCAGAAAAGAGAAAGTTGGATATAATGAGGGCAAAACTTTTTTCTGAATAGAGTTGGAAAGGAAAAAGGAGAGAATGGAAGAATAGCAGAGAGGAGGGGAGATGTGTGGTTTGGACAAGGAGCTCAAATGGTGACAATCACTGTTCATTCAAGAAAAAAAGACTTGAACTGGAGTAGACCGAAAAAAATTTAGGAGATGTACTAGAACGCGTAATGTAATACCGTATAAAATGTTGAATCCAAGAGCAGGGTGAAAAGCAGAAAAAATGGAAGACCTTGCAGAAAGAACATACTCGCAAAAAATACTTCTCTGCTTTCCCCTTCCTTCAAAAACACATTGCGAAAGTGCACCAGCTCTAGCTCCAACTTCCCGTCTCCTTCCCCCACAAAATATATATCGTATGCTTGAATGCCCCTATGCCTTTTCTCTATACCCATCCACTCCCTCATTATGCACACTCAGGCATGCTTTTCTAATAATAGTGTCGAACTTTATTATAGTTTTTAGTTTCAGCATTTAATTTTTTATTGTAGAATCTTTGGTCATTTAAATTTTGTTACATCAACAAAAACGCTTAAAAACTATTATGGCATTTATTGCAATTAAAATTAAAGCAGCAGTTGATTCTTCTCAAGATAAGCAATGAAAATTGAATTCGGTGATTCCTGAATTCTGGTTTTTTTGTATTTACCTATTTTCAAACAGCACAGACAGTTTCATAATATTTTTAAGGCGCTAATGTAAGTTCACAGAGCATGGCGATAAGTGTGCTAGCTAAGACTATACTACATTCATCGTACAGCTCCGCGATATAAGTTTAGAGATTCCAGTTTTCCCAGCCAGTGATTTTTGATTTTCTACTTATTTTCACATGTGAGATATGTCCTGGTTAATAAAGTGATAGTTTTAGCCAGTTATGCCTATGAAATCTCTAGAGTATGAGCAAAGTGAGATCAAACACAAAAAAAAGTTTCTTATTAGGGTAGTCAAGGTCAGAAGGTCTGAGAATGTCAGGATAAAAAACTAGTGGGGAGCTATGTCAAGTATACGACTAGGCATGGTGAATACACTGTCAATTCGAATTAGAGAGTATTTCTGTGTAAGATTTCTTCCAGTAATTTGGTGGTGGTGATGATGGTGCTAGCGAATCCAACTAGGTAGATACTTACTCTGACAAAAAACTTAGCGCTTTCTAGACTGGCACTGGTTTCCGCTCCTGTAATCTTCGTTGCAAAGCTCTGCTTTCATTTACAAGCTTCCCTAATAATTTTTTGGCTCTGGTTTAAATATATTTTTTCTACGATTGCAAAAGAGATTTTTCCTACTGGACTACTTGTGATTTTGAAGGTAATCCGTTGAAATCTGAATGACCATGCTGGCATATGTATTTGCGAGTTCTACTCTCTTGCAGGTGGAACGAAACTTCGCGGCGTCATCTGAACCTTTCTCTAGAACTTCCTCCAACTCAGTGAGGGAAAGCGTGTTTGCCAGGTGGAGGTATACAGCTGAAATTCAATATTTATACAGCATATATTTCCAGTCATTTAGTTTTCTTGCCGTTCCAGTTTAACTTACGAAGCACAAAAACAAACTCGTCCATGCGTTCTTACTTTCAATTATTGCTGAAAACATGTCTGCTTCAACTGAGTCGGGATTCAAGTTTATACGCTTTTTCAGCTGCATCACAAGTATTTTCCATTTCGAAGTGGATTTCCCAAACATCTCCTATTATTATAATAAAAACCATAAAAAGAACAGATGCTTGAACTGGGAGAAAATGCTGTTCATAATCTTCGTTAGTAAAACGTACCTTTGCATAGAGTAGCACGGTAGTTGGTTGCCTGCTAATTAAAATGCTGATTGCAGTTTCAACAGGCTCACAGAACATTTGCAAGAGAAGCTGCAGTGGTGTGGACTTCACGCTCGCTGCATTATTGTATACAAAGGTAAGCACTGAATCCTTCACGCCTTCAACCTTCCCACAAGGACTTGACAACAAGCTCTATTGAATTCAAAACCGTTAAACGTTATTACTAGTCATTAAAGGTAATTAATAATTTATAGTGTATTAAGTTCGTGTTGTACTCACCAACAGCCGAATGTAACTGTCCATGCTCTCGCTACTCGCGAACATTGACGGACAGAAAGTGGTACTGGTGGGAGTTATGTTTCCACCCGGACGGTCTACACTTAACAGGAAGTAGACAAAGGACGGAACTTTTCCAAATATCTGATTTCTGAAAACAATTTCCAACTTGTCTGCATTTTCAAGGACTGAGTTAATAGAGCCGCCTTCTTTCCCTTTATCATCCTTCAAATGCTCTTGATTTTCTGCTATAATTTTCTGGTCATTGTCATTGCTGCATCCGGCAACCGCGTTCTTGCTTCCTGTTGAAGATGTATCGGATGTGGGAGTGGTTCTATTACTGAATATATTGCTTGTCGGTGAAAAAGTTATGTCAGATATGTACGATCTAACAACTGCAAGCATGGCATGGCGATCATCCTCCGTAAAACTGATAGGCTGGGATTGGTTGCTAGATAAAGATGAGAACGGCTCCTGGCTTTCTGCACCCTCCGAGGGGCCGCTGATTAAGCTGCTCAGATAATCCTCCAAAATGGACCGAAGTGCCTTGGCTAGTGATCGTTGTATTTGAGATTCTGAGTTTAAGTTAACTGCCTTCGCAAACGCCAGCATCACCTCTGAAACTGAGATTTCGTGATTCCTCATCCCACTGGATAAAATCTTTAACATTTTACCATATTGTTAGATCAGAAGAACTAATTCAACAATTTCATTTAGTAATTTACATAAAGTACTTCTTACAGTTGTTGGTAAATCAGAATTCACTGCAATTAAGCATATTGCAACGTCAGTTAAGGCAACATGTTTAGGAGATCGGTCCAAAATAAATTCCAAGGAAAGATGGTTCATTAAGTCCTCCATGTCTACATTTTTAAGAACGCTTTCAACTTGGGTGCGAGCATTTGACTCCACGCCTCCTGAAGCAATTAGTGTCAGGATGAGAGCAGTAGTTTCCCTACCACCATAACCACACTGGCTTGTGAACTCTCGTAAAATCTGCAACATTTTAAAATGCCACGATAAATTTCACGCCATAATTATTTTACACCTCCCATAAAAACATTTTAATTAATTTTCAGTACCTCCACGAGTCTGGTACTCTGATTCTCTCGTAAAAATGGAACTTTTATGACCAGCTTCACTAGCGTTTCTGGAGAGAACCTCGCCAAGAAATCCACAATTGAAGAACACAACGAAGGAGAAAAGTTCTGCTTGTCTACGTCCTTTGAAGAATACGAGGACAAAAGAGCATCGATCAGCATCACCGTTCCATCAATGTACTTGGACTCTGTTGTCAGGCTTGCATTTTCCGATGAAAATACATCCTGAACGCTCATTTTTGACATGCAGAGATATGTAACTCCCTGCTCCAATAATTCCAGATTCGGTGACACCTCATTCAAATTTTGATTCTGGTTTAGAGAGTCCTTTGCCTCATCACATTTCTGAGACCATGATAGCTTTAATAATTCCAATCCAATTGATTTGCATGTAGATCGGTATCTAGGAAGGTAATACGCGGCATTTCCAGGTGACGAATTGATAGTTGTTCTAAGTATCAGATGGAGTTCACTGATAAGGGTCAGATATGACTCGGACTGACTATCTTGTGTGGCTGCAACCCTCATCGTGTCTTCGTATAACATGTCAACATCTGGCAACTCCAGGGAGTATATTGTCCAGAGTCGTTCACTGGTGAGCGGTAAACAAGCAATATTTCATTTTAATAATGTTTCTTGAAAAAAGTTACTCCTTAATTCATATTTAATATATAATAACCAATTGTCCACAATTATTTATAGCTTACTCTTGCATTAGTGTACTTGACGGTGATACTGGAGGTGAACTTGTTTGAACGGCAGTTGGTAGCACAGCCTGCGTTGGGCTGGTTAGTAAACAAATTATTGAGTCATTAGCAGCCATAAACCGCACCCTTACGAATGGTCTTATTCCCACAAGACAAGGACTCTCATCATTCAGCGGACAAGCCTAAAAGTTTTATATGGTAAGCGAGCATTTAAGACTTGATCCACTACTAAATGAAAAATGAATAATTACAATAAAAAGGTGAATCACTATAAAATTAAACTCACATTCTGAAACCGTACCAGCCCCTCTTGATCCTTTAAGGCGTGGCATAAACTTCGGCTCGTGTAAGTTTCCAGACCGGACTCGGTAAGAGCGTGAAAAAATAGGGAATCGAAAGTGAATGTAACGAGGGGTGCGGTAAATGAATAGTTTGCAATTCTGACAGGACGACACGCATCCTTCGTCGGTAGATGATATACTAGGGCTTCTTTTGATAGTCCAACAATGCAAGTTACGCCTCCAAGATTATCTGCAAAATTATTTAAAAGGGATTACCTAATTTGGCTATTCTGCTCCAGGATATTTCTTCAATGAAAATGAGTGGTTATAGAAAGTTAATTTTCCATTTCCCTCGACTTACCTTTTACTCGTATGGGGTACAATCCAGTTTCAATGAACCTTTCCTGGGATGAACTTACTGAATTTGACATGGGCACAGTTAACCTTAGCACGTCTTCAATGCCAACTGATGACACGGGTGATAAAAAAATGAGTTTCGCTTTGTTTGCTGATATTTCTCCGAAATATTCTTCAATCACAATTGAATTCCCGGCCCGCTTTCTATTGGCCTTCGTTATTGATGGAAGGTGAACTATCACACTGTCATCATTTGGGTCATAGGTCACTTTGTTGCTGTGGTCAAAATGTTGCCTCGAGTTGCCCACATCAGCAGTTGGCTTCATAGGCATAGTGTTACTCCGACTTAAAGGTTTTGATTTCATGCTTGCACTACCGTATTTGCCACAAGTGACCATTGAGGGATTCCAGGCTGATTTTTCGGATTTGTGAATTCGAAAAACATGAACTCTTCCTGAGCCACTGCATGACACGACGTTTGCACTAAAGGATAGTCTCTCCGGAGACACTCCAGGAACCTCCACGGAGCATAATCGATCGAAATCTGGATAATGTAATTTAGCTCTACCAGATACCTCCTTAATCCGATATGAAAATATGTGAATGACACTTTCTGCGGAAAGGGTTGCTAAATGCCCGCTTAAATTACAGGAGGCAACTGCAATCGCGTGGGATGTCAGGGGAAGTTCCACCATCATTAGACAAGGTTTCTCGAGGTCAGTAGTGGATGGTGACACTCCAGCAATTCGCGTACGCATTTGGAGCACGTCATTCTTCCGACTCCACTGAAAGTACACTCGAATACTCCCGCTCTTACTGTTGGTACCTTCCACGTCACGACATTCCAGACATAGTAAGTAATTTCCTGTTAAAAAGTATAATTTAATTTAACATAGTGTCATGATAAAATTAGAGTTGAAATATGAATTAATTCTAACAAAATTACCTTTCCTGTTGTACGAAATGGAACTGATAAGATCCATAGTTGAAAAGCTGTGCGACAGTTTAATTTCTGTGTCCGACTCAATTGAACTTGCACTGCTGGAGCAGGATCCAGAATGCTGCCCCTCCACTCCACCCGCGCTAATCCTCCCATCACCTGACGAATATCTATCTGAGTTGGCAAACGAAATCGGGACTCCCAGTTCAGGAATGTTGTGATTTAAAATGTTCTCCGCCAACTCTGCATTCACCTCCCAGTTGTGAAAGCTTTGCCCAGCTGTATAAACATTCACGGAGTCTTCAATCCCAACAACCAAATACTGACCAGCTACAGTTACAGCAGCCGCCTCTTCACATCGCCCAATCTTCTGCCCCCGGAAATGGTAGCAGGACAGTACTCGCACCATCTTTAAACTTTAATTAATCACGATCCTAAAAAATTATCAGGACTATCATATTATCACTCCAAATTAAATAGTGTTCGTGTTTAGTATCTATCCACATCCACATATGTCATTAGTAGTCAAATTTTAAATTAAAGATCGGCGTAACTGTCAAACTAGTCACCTTTTTTTGTTCCCTTACAGTTCCAAATTCCAGTCACTGTTAAAATCACTCTTTCCGCAAAGCTCCTTCATCCCACACTCTAAAAATACCGAAGGCTGAGACACTACTGAAACGAAAATACAAAATTAGCACAGATTTTAATGTACAATAATAAAAGCTCTACTCCTTTTCTTTTGCCAGTGGCTACCGCCACACCAAAACACTGTAAAGCTGCTTACCTTGGATATCCTGGGGCACCCACCACACCACACACTACCCGCCTCCAACAAATATTTATTGTGCTGAGAAACTAGAGCAGGCTTACTTCCAAATCAATAACAAAAACCCTGCCATTCCTCATTCTTACTTTTTTTGTGTCACCAAAATAACGAAGCCGAGCTGCCTAATTGGGAATGCATAGCACTCCCAGTGGACAGGAAAGGTCACAAACTTCCGTGTCTGGTTGTAAAAGCGCACAAAACGAAAACAACACTTGAATTAGCTCTCTGCTCCAGTAAAAAAATGACTAAACTAAAAGCAGTACAGCCCTATTAGCTACTATAGAAGGGTTTGTTAGCTGGAGAAACTGGAGACTTGAAGCTGCTTTAGCACTTTTTCTCGCTCAACACTCTTCGCAGCTGACAGTTCACAACAACCACAACAAAACTGGATTGGGCTCTGTCCGACGGCGATGATGACGATGATGATGAAAAAAAAGGAGTGCAGTTCACAATTTTAGCTTTTTGTAGGCTGCTTGTAGGGTGGGCAGTAGGAAATTGGAATGAATTTTTTTTCCTTTGCAGCTTGGCTTATGTTGACTCAAAATAAACGCTCGTTTTCCTATGCACTTTTCCTAGCGTGTCTGTCCTGTCCAGG
>JAHZND010005558.1:0-12491 GCA_027744115.1 Acrocyrtus sp. NNG-2020
CGCGTGTACACATGTGTTCGTGTCGGTTTTGCCAACCCTAATTGTAATCCTTTGGAAAAGTAAATTCGCCAGCAATAACGTGCAAAAATAATGCTAATCTGTAAATAATATACATTAAGCAAACTAATGTTAATATCATAATTGTAATGTTTTGGCCCCATGGGACATGAACCCTGAAAGGGCATTTGAGACAAATAAAATTCAATTCAATTCAATTCAATTTCAAATTGCGAATTTCAAATATAAGGGAAAGGGGTTACCTTGTTAGTAGTATTTTCGATTCAAGTATTATGGTAGTGCCCGAATTGTTTGAGGAGAATAGTAGGTACGTATTATTACTTATACAGTTTCAACATAGTGAAGTGATTATGACTACGAATGTGGTTATTTTACATATATCGTGAATCAAGAAATAAACGTTTCGACGACTTTAAAGTTTGAGCGTAATGTTTTTGGCATGGCATTTTCCAGTATTCCTGCATACTTTTCTGGAAATATGAAATAATGTGCAATGAAGTTTTAACAACAACACGAGAAATTTTTTAATGGATACATGTAATAACCTCTTATTTATTAAAATAGCTTTTTCATAAACTAAATCTTTCCATCAATCTATAAGTATAGTACATGTGTACACTTGAAATTTACACTTTTCCATAAAGCATATTTAATAACATTTGTCATATTTACGGACATTTACGTATAGTCAGTTTCACAAATACAAACTTGCTGACCTGTCAACAAACAGAACATTTACTGTTCATCTTGCACTCAAACATTCAATAACTCAACTAAACTATCTGCATATCTGCTACTTGCCTACAATATTTGGACAAACATTATTTAGTTTAACTAGCATACAGTTCCGATTTAGCGGAATACATATTTTTTTAATATTTGGATGAGGTTCTTGCCTTACAATAAATTTGTTCCATTGGACAACGAGTAATGTAAATTCCAGTACTCACAGTACAGGTATATAAGAGAGACAAAATAAAAATGAACGATACATTAAAATGCGCATAAATATCTATAAAAAGGTAATGTAGTGTCTAGTACAGCTAACATACACTTTCTACTTAACTATCCATCTAACAGTTACAATATTAATACAGTTATAAAATATAAGAAATGACAAAGAAACATTGAAACGCGTGCTATACCATTACTACTGGGCTGTTGTCAAAAAAAGTTCAAAAATGGAAATAAAACATTTTGGTTTCATATGGCATTTTACTATATAAAGTACATTGTATGTGTAGACTTGATGTAGTTCAGGCAAATTAATACATATGAGTCTTGGTTGCTGTATTGTTAGCTTGGAAAATAAGTTTTTTTTCTTCATTTTGTGTACCAAATTGCAGAACTAAAGAAATCAGAGCTATCAAGCGTTTCACTAAGCACCTCACAGTCTTTGCATTTTTGTAGCTTCTTTTGTAAATATGTAGTGGATTTTTTTGTTTTCGAAACATTCTTTCTGAAAATCGGTTTGAGTAATCCGTAAATGTATTGAGAGCGTTTTTTTCTTCAAGCGGACGGAGTTGCTTTGTGAACCCGTTGTTATGTGCAAAGTTGGACACGAGTAGCAGTTTCCAAATAGTTACAGGTATAATATATAAACACGTTTAGTAAAATATTTCATAATACTGTAAGAATGTTTCCGAATAAGTATTTCTCAATGTAGAGTTTGCTCCAAAGACATCACATAATTGTCATTGATTGATTGGTTTGCTAAAAACTTTGTATAGTATTTTTTCACAGACTTTCATTTATGTTAAATTACATTTAGTAGGAATCCGGGGAAAATTAAGTTTTTTTTCACTGGAATTCATAGGAAATGTTGTAGAGCTTAAACTACACGTTCAAATAACATTCAGTGCTTTGTAAAGTATTTTTGTCAAAGGGTGGACACAGTGTCACAGACTGGAATTTCATTGAAGTTGCTTAAAAAAACTTGCTATATATATTACAGTAATATGTTCTACACTAATATTTCTGCCTTGAAAATCACAATAAGGATGTACTCTAACACGTACTAACTCTAATTGCTATAATTAGTAAGTATAAATTAGCAAAAACAGAAAAAACAAAATACTTGAGTGACGGCTCGACAGAAATGTGGAGAAAGTTGTTCTAAAAAAAATCTACCTTGTATACGCCATTAAATAATGGTTCCATAAATTTCATAGTAAAGCATACTGTAGCCTAAAAGACATTAATTTCATTGCATTAAATCTGGATAAATCCATTACCTAATTTGGTAATGCTGTCGACTAACAATTTAGTTTAATTCCCTTTACCTGTAATTTGGCTACAGTGCTAAATTTTTTTTGTTGATATATACCTACGCACTGCTCAAGTCATTCGCTTCTTTTGTCCGTCTTCTTGACATGACACTTTTTCTTCTTTGTAGTCACTGTAAATGTCTATAACTATGAAAAAATTCGCGTATAAATCTGTATTCGGATATCGAGTTTGTGCTTAACTAAAACTAGAAGAGGGTCATCAAAATTACAAACAAACTATTAGAACTTGAACAGGCATCCAGCCTTTACTTTTTCTAATGGAGTTCATCGTTTTTCCTTAGAAATGCCAGAAGTAGTAGAAGTCATGATAATTGGGATATAATTCCATGTAATGACTGTTTTTGTACTCCATGGCAATTCTCCATAAGAGGACCACCCCTGCAACCACTTCCCACCCACACGCCACTCAACACAAGGCACGAGAACGGTAATGAAGGAGAAAGGGAAGGACAAAACGAGGAGTAGACGGAGAAAAAATAGATAGAGAAAGGAGGACGAGGACGGGGGGAAGAGGAGGAGAAACTCCTATGGAATATGGAGAATAAACATGGACTATCCAATAATCGTTACATGAGATTTGCAATGATTATTCTCATAATCGCAATCATGACTTATCTTACTGCCATAGCATTTTTGCGGCTCCTCAATGAACTGATTTCTACCCTTCTCTCCATTCTTACTTTGACTTGCAATTTCAGATTTTTAGGAACGGCTCTAATTTGCATAAGAATAAATAATAAAGTGGAATTGCTAAGTGCCGCTCTTAATCTCGTTTACTACTGGTCGAGCCTCCATTCCATCCCTCCATCACGTTAAATCGCAAACAATGGAAGTTCACCCCTGTCACCTTTTTTTCCATTCTATTCATGACTGTTTAAGCCTTGTTAACTGTTAAAGATGCCACACTCAAAACGAGAAAAAAAGAATGGATGGCTTTTGTAGGCGTGTAAAATCCATCAGAAAGGAGAAGATGACATATGGAAGGCTCTTGAAAGTAAATTTTCTACATAGTGATGAATCAACCTCCACAAAGTGTACGCGAGAGGATAACGTCCTCCTGTGAAAACATGTACAGACTTTGTGCAATTCATATAAATTTGAAGTCGGAGAGGGAGTGACACGACACCAGTTAATTTGTTAATGTGAATCTATATTTGCATTATAACATAGTTGTACGGGCTAGAAGGGCCAGGGAGAGAGTAGAACGAAAAAAGGTATCGCATAGATGAGCACAGCCGAGAGCCGAGACAAACACGCACAGTCGTGAAAAATGTACTTAAAGATGTACGTTTATACGTTAGTTTAGCAATAAAATATGTTTTTAGCATTTGAAAAGTTGATGGCAGCTCGGGTGACTGGTGACGGTGTGGTGATGGCGGTGTTGGTGGATGAGAGTAACTCTACCTATTTGTACGTGTAAAGAAAAGCGTTTCTAGTCGATTGCCGACAAAAGAAGAGGCCAAATAGTAAATTCTTGAAAAAGTCTCAAAGTCAGAAAACAGGTTGACACTCTAATATCCCTTTCTTGATAGAACTAATCTCAAGATATCCTGTGCGCAGTGGACAAGCTAAGCCGTATGTCTATCGATTGGGGTGCACTCTGCTCTGTCCTTAAGAGCAAAGGCGAACAAGCTTTTCATTTAGATGGAGCTTAGAAAACTTTTATTACATAAAAAACAATTTGAAGACGGTGTGCCAAGCCCTCCAACTAATCAGATGCGAAATGATCGGCTGGCGCACTGTGCAAACGCCATATTTTCTAGGCACCTCTATTGGAGGTGAATACTAATAATATGCTACTAATAGATAATAAACGGCTATTTGTGCACAATCTTTTCTAAAAAAATCACGAACAGTGTAAAAGATTGCAGGACTTTCTTTGGAGGAGAAGGGGCAGGCATATGATAATCCGGTTGTGTACCTGTGTGCGTCCTTTTGTGAGCTTTTAGGTGAGAGCTTTTCGTGTAGACTTTCTCACATCCTTGAAAATCACATTTGTGCACTTTGCGTCTACGGAGGGACTCATTTGACTCAGTAGATGGGTTGCTAGAGTGCAAATTGTTGTTGAGAATGGGGCTGGTTGAGCTAGCCGAAGTGGGAGTGGAAGGTCCTGGCGACGTACTGAGTTCCTTCCGGTCTCCGCAGCTTCCCGCTCGCCTCCCGTTGGTCACACTAGATCCATTTGAGACGTGGCTTAAATGCTGTAACGAAGGATGACTCAGGGAAGCCTTTTTTGAAAATAACCTACCAAGAAAGAAAAGTGTGAGGGTCAAGTTTTTTTTTTAAAAAATAACCAAAGGAACGTTACTGGATAGATGTCACTAAAATACTGAAAAGTACTTACAGCGTAGGCTCCTTAACTTTCGACTGCGCCATGTATGAACTACTGCTGTTATTATTACTACTGTGATGATGATTACTGCTACTCCGCGGATTACTACTGTGGTGATGAGAATGGTGGCGATGATGATTATGAAGGTGTGTGTAATGACTCAATTTTTTATCTACTAGGCTAAAGTTAAAGTTGAAATTCTCGTCGGAGGTGGGGCTGCTCAGATCTTCTGCTCGTTTGGGTTCTGCAACAGAAAAACAAAAAAATGAAATTAGATGGGCCCCACTTTGTTTCGCGTTGGCAACGTAATTTAGCACACCACAAGCTCAAGCAACTTCCGAGAGGTAGCCTTCTTGGAAATTTGGAAAGCAAGCGAATACAATGTACAATGCAACAGTTCTTTACCCTGCTGTGTCAGTGAGTTTTGTTGAGGAGACGTGAGTGCTTATGAAGGATAAAAACCCTCCCGTTAAGTAAATGCGATATCTATTTCTCGTAAAAATGGAAAATGTAATATTTTTTATTTGTTTCGGCTACCGTGAATGCACTCGGTATGGCAGATATCTTAACTGCCAATCCTAACAAATGACCAACAACCAGCTCAGACAAATGCACCGACAAAAATTCCCCCATAAAAAACGAGAGCAAACCAGATTCTTGTCTTGTCCGTCGATTCAATTTAATTTCATGAGCTCCTGTCATGTCTTGTCATTCTGCATTACAACATATCAGTATATCCACAGGTGATTGCGTACAACCGTCACATTTCCCATTACCACAAACAGGCTAAGTAAATACTCCCCTTCTGTATTAAAAAAGCGCTGGCGCGTTCTACAATGTAAAAATTGCATTTTCTTTTATACCCTTTCTCCTTTCAATTTGTAACATGAATCATTTTCATCACAACATCAATGTCGGAATCTGTTTCATGTTCTTGGCAGTCGGTCCAATCCGCAAAGCTGATGATCCGCTACAAAACAGCAAAGCTCGTTTTTACCCCTTTCACCCAGCCACGCCAGAAATGGATACTATATGAGCCGAGTAAGTGAAATGAGCTAAGCTAAGGAAGTGATGAGCGCACAATGCTGGGCCGCACAACAGGTGTAAAAGGACAGGGAGATCAAAGCAGAACGAGGAATAGCAGCAACTACATAAAACATGACAAATGAAACTAGAGTAGAATGAAATGAGTGATGATGATGTTGATGAAGGATTCATGAATGGTTTCATTTTTTATCTTCTCCCTCACTATTTTTTTGGTGGATGAAATTGAATCCAAAATGGAATCGTCTTCTCGTCGCCGCAAACGAAATTGAATGAGTAAATGAATGACAATATGAAAGAGCGTGTTTTTCTTAATCTCTAGCTGCAAACGCAGTTGTCCTCCAAAGTGGCAACTGATGTTTCTGCGGCAAAATAGTAATTCCTTAAAAAGAGTCTGATTATGTTACAATTTCGCAGCCCAATTTGCATTCATACTCCTCTGCGGCATATTACATGACAGTGCTGCGCGAAGACGACGTGGAGGTATCGAGCATGTGTGTTCTGCGGTGGTGGTGATTTGCCGTGATAATGGGATGATAGTGGTGGTTGGTCATTTTATATGGCTAATTTTTATGCATCATTATCGTTAAATTTTATGTAAAATGTTGTCTTAAATGTCAATGCAGTATCAATTAAGGGAAATGATGGGTTCACTATATGTGTGAGGAGACGAATTTCACATAATACCAGAAATAGTTTACGAGGGATATGTGTGTACAAAACAAGACCAGAAAATTTGGCTTTTTTATATTTCTCGTTTTAAAAAGTAAGCAAGTTTGTTTAGAATTTGATACAGTTTTCGCCGCAGAATTACTTTCGTGCATGTCTTAAGTTTACAGTCCGGTTTGCTTGTCATTCCTACTTTTAAAAGATAACTTCTTGTACAAATTTTTTGTGTGGGAAAAAGTAAAGTCAAATTTGTTTAAAGCTTGAAACACGGCAGATAAATAACTAGCCTGTAAAAATAAAAAAGAATGGGTTGCATGCTGAATACTTTTCGCCGCGCGTAATATTATGATTTATGCCTGAAAAATTGTTGCTTAGTTCTTAATAAATATCAGTTTGCACCTGCTATATACTAATGAATGGGTTTTTAGCTCTCCTCAAGGGTAAACGTCGAGATTTATTATAATTCACCTCGGGCAAAATAAAATTATTACATTCTCTCGAGGCGCATCCACTCCAATTCAGTATGCAAACATACAATCTCCCCTTTCCTAAAATAAACTGGACGGAATATTTTTTAGTTTCCGCACTTGTCAGCAAGCAGGATGAATATAAATTGTTAGTAGTCACACCAAGTTGCTTCTTTTCTAGTACAATTAACGCAATGACTTTCTAAAATAATTACCTACAAAAAAGTACAATCTTGCGTAATATTGAGCCACTAGCGCTAGCAAAACCGTAAACAAAGTCTTTATGCTTGAAATCCCCAAAATAGCATGAAAAATAACAACGTTTCAGTTGCTCACAGCAAGAAATCGAGCCTAAAATGAGTCTTTGCAGTGCAGCAAAGTCGCCACAGCAAAAAAAAAAAAATTTGAATTATTTATTACAATATACCTGTTTATCAATTGATAGCAACGTCAAAAGTGCACACTAAAAAGTGGCATCGACTTTTTAATAAGTAAATGAAAAATTTCCCCATCAACTCATCCTCTACCATACCATATAGCATCAGCCAAACCACACTTTCGTATCACTCATGGCCAGATCTTCAAAGATAGAGTGGCGTGCTTTGAGGAATTTCGCAGCTTAATAGCTACCACATTGTTCTTATGTGAAAGGATCCAGTAGTCCGTGGGTTTACGAGAGAATGTCAAAGAGCCCATTATTTTTAATACAACAACAACCGAAAGAGAAATCAACGCAGTAGCTTGCATCAAAGCTGGCATTTTGATTTCCCCTTTAATGCAAAACAAAAGTTTGATATGATAGTGCTTGAGATACAACCGTTTTTATGGTCTCGTTTCAAGGAACTCATTTTATGAGGGAAGTGTCGTAAAAAGACTTAAATTGCTGCCCTCGGATCATCACAACTACCATTTTTTTTACTGATTTGGTCACAAAATACGCAGATTACTCAGCTGTGAAAAATGATGGTTTTAACTTTGCAGCAATCTGTTCCTTCACTGAAAATAGATATAGGCGATAAAAAACGCTGCCAGATACGACTTTCATCTTATACCCTCCCCCAGCGATTTGCAATCAAACTCTGAACTTATCCTATTCATCATCAAAAAGCTGAAGATTTTGTAGAAAGAAAAAAAAATAGCAAAACGAAGGAAGCTTCTTTTTTACTTGGCTGAAGTGAGATTGGAAAATTGTTTACAGTAAAAAAAAACCATTTTCCCTCAAATCATATAATCTTTTGATCACAATTTTTACAGAGAAATATGTATATAGTGACCCAAGGAGGCGAAGGAGACAGCAAATAACAAAAATTACAACGTCTAGAAAATATGGCCGAAATTAAAGACCACACAACTATTGTCAGTAGAATGCCTTTAATTTGAAAATTTCTGGGTTTTATTGTTGGAATCAATTATCTAATGCTCATTCTTCAACGTATAAATATTCATGTGCTCCCTGCAAAAAGTTCGTTTGATGTGCAAACCTTCTAATAAAAACTACAGACGCTTTTCTCAGTAATTTCTGAGAATAGTGATTTTGTGCGACTTGCAAGGGTTCCATTTCGTAGCATGACAGAAAATATGATGGCGATCGTTCTAATGTTGACGTATTTGTGAATTTCTCTTGAATAAATAATTTTCGAATTTTCCTTTAATCAGTTAGCCAATTTTTCCGTACGTAGTTTGTGCAGCTTCTTTGTAAATTTGCTAATGTTTGCGTGTCATTCATACAATATATAGTAATTAGCGGAAAAGAATGAGCCCCCGCTCAGTTTTTCTCTAATGCTAGAAGTTTTCTAGGAAAGAGTGGGAGGATCAGAACTACTCTGCACAAAAGTAATCATTGGCGCTGATTTGCATTCAAGTTCAAAACAAGCCTACACACAATATTTTTGAATTGAGCATACTAACATTCGAAAAACTCTGAGCTCCATTCGTTTATCCATGCAAATTAAAGGGTCCTCTTGTAAACGTGCGTAATTACTAGTTCATCTTCTTAAAAATTCAGTAATAACTTTTGAGCATCATTGAATCTGATCGCGATCGCATGCTGGTGTGTTTGCTGCGTTGAAAAATCACTTCCCAATAAAATATAGTTGTCTGTTCGTGTTCGCGCTAAAGGGTGCACACACACAGTGAGTTTTAACAAATTCAGCGGTAATTATTATCATTAGCGAATTTTAATTTGAGATTGATACCTTCAGAAATTGAGAAACTATTAAATTAATGCAAACATGATTTTTTTCCCAAATGTTGCTGTGCAGACTATCAATTACGACACTATTGCATGTTGAATTGTTCAAGTTTATAAGCAGCTTAAGCTTGCATTGAAGAATTCTGCAAGCTTGCATTGAAGAGTTTTTTTTGCATTCCATTAAACCCGATAATGGATAAGCCCAAAAAAAACTATTTTGAAAGGAGGGGGTTCCTAAAACATTAAAAAAATTTTTTTTGAAGAAAACAACTGCTATCAACTGTCTAAATAGAAGAAAAAAACATTAAAAGCCTTTATCTGACACGTGTGTGCTCCCAGTCCATTGTGATTCCATTACGAATCCACCAAAAAATCTCACATTGCGCCACTAACAATGGAAGAATTTAATCCGCATTTGGCAAATAAAAAAAGTTCGAGAGAGGGCAGACAAGTCCCTTAAATGGTAATATTAGCCTTTAAAAGATATTTCTTGACAGACACTAGCCACAAATTAGTTAAAGAGATTTATGATTTACGAAAATAAAGGGCAAGCAACAAGCAGCACATCTTCAATAGAAATGCTGGGGGTGTGGAAACCAGCCTCACAGTATCCCATCCGCTTTTTAGCTGTGGTGCACACAAAAATTAACTAATTTATAGCTAAACAATGCAAATGTCTCAGTTTAGCCCAGTGATTTCAGATCCGACAGAGAGAGGAGTTTTCTTCTTAAAATAGCTGGTACCTTTTACCGTTGGACAATCTCAACCTGGGGTGCCGTTCAAAAAAAATGTTCAGGTGCATCATGCGTGCTACCTTGCCATGAGCTGCTGCAATAAGTTTTCAAATGACTTATTGTCTTCAGCAGAGCCAAAATATGTTTACTTTTTATTATCAGGTATACGCGTTGATTAAACAAGCAAATGTTAACAAACAGACGGAGGATAATTTTTTTGCTCATCTCCTATTCATACATGTGCGAATTACTATTACTAGCAGATGAGAAATATATAGTTTAGCCTTTTTATGGCAAAATAATCTGTACAAGAAAGCAGCAAGTAATCGATAGTTTACCCACCTAACAGGTTTCGTCACAAAAAAATTGTTCGATTTTGCTAAATTCCAAAATGGTGGAAAAGCAGGTTATTCCTCCACTCATAATCAAAGATAATGCTCATCATCTTCATCTATTATTATAGCTCAAGTAGTCAGCAGTTACTCCCTACATCCCTGCAATAATAAATGATCATAATTGTACAGCGAAAAAATTGACTATGAAATAGACACTCATTTTTTACCTTCTACTTGAATTTCTTGATAAAACAGCTTGATTCGATCTCATCTCAAAAGAAATCCCAAAAGTGGAGATTAAAAACTAATAACGAAGAAAAACCTATTCTAAACCTTTTACTAAAATTGATATTTGCGCTCTCACCCTAGCGCTGAGCAACTCTGCTCTACTGCACATTTTCCTAAACGCTGCACGACATTCTGCACACTACAAATAAATACAAAACTATTCTGCAAAACGAGGCGATTTTTATTTGATGGATCATTTTTAATCATGCATTACCAGAAGTGCATAGTATATGTAAGGAGGGCATAGGATTTAAAGTTTTTGTGAGTGGTGCGGCTTGTGACTCTCTTAATAAGCTACCTGTGAGCGGAATATGACATCAGCAAACAAAGAGTGCTCATCTGTCTTAAATTATTTCTGCTTTAAAAAAGGACTCAGTCATGCACAAGCATTGCTTTATATAGACAACACAATTGTGTGCAAGCTAAGAAAGACAAAGTGGCCAGAGCCATACAAGTTCCCATTTAAAAAAAAATTACTTATTATTTATGAATGGTGTCATTTAAGATAAGCAAATTAGCTTAAATACAGCTTCATTGTCTAGTCAATCAAAACGCAAAGGACGGTCGAGTGGAATGAATGGAGAGGAGAGCTATCAGAAGATGGAGGAACATGGGTACACTGCATTAATACAATTAAATTTGATTTCTCAATTAAATTCCTCCTCCGCACTTTTCCTGACTAACCCAAATACCTCTTGGGCATGTCTAAGGTGTGTTTTCAGTCACACTGCTAAAATGGCTGTGGTTTGCGAAAAACGGATTTCGCTCGCAGTTTAAGTTGTAAGATGAAAGTACACTTTGTAATGTCTCCTTCTTATCATCTCTCACGAAATGCAAAATGCAACCATGCGTAAAAATTCTATTAATTTGTACTTGAGCATTTAAAACAAAAAAAGTTTAAAGGGTTTGGCATGTTTTTAAATGAGTTTTCAAGAATTTCTGCGATGTCTGTGCAGCCGTTACAAAAGCGTATAGTATTCCCTTTAAATTATGATTATTACTCAAGTCAGCACAGTCACAGCAAGTTTTCGCTGTCAACAGTCACTACACTCTCTGTGAGGAGCAGCTTTTACATGAGCAAACAATTTATAATCATAATATTTAACCATTAAAATATCTCCCATTATTAGAGGGTGCTGCTCTGTGTGGACAGTGGCAGCAATTTTATAATTTACAGCCAAAGCTGCATTGAATGAATATGATCGCAACCGTATTTAATGTCCACTCCACACAAAAGACTTGCTGACAGCCCTTCCTACGTTGACAAATTGTTGGTGAGCGTGTACTTAGGTAATACTAGTGCAGTGATAAATAACGAATGCTAATAATCCAAGCAACGTTAGCAAAATGCAGTCAACAACGGGATGTAGCTATTACTGAGAGCAATCTTTTTGTCACACTTTTCTCGCCGAAATCTTCAATTTTTTTCCTTTTCACTAAAATTGGACGCAATTAAAGTAATTATCAGAGCTAGTAATAAAAGACACAAATTACTTCATAAACTTGCTGGTGTAAAGATAAACTATTTTAGTGACAAAATAAGAGTGGCGCCGCCACCGCCACCAAGAAGAGATTTCATTGTTTAAAAAAACCGCTAAAAAATCAACAACAAACAAATCACTCCTTTTCCGAGTCAACTTGTGTCAGAGTTGGCGAGGTAAGAGCTATTGGGTGATTGGATTACGGTAGGTATCGGAAACCTGGGAGAACACTGAGCAAACTGACAGGTTCGTCTACCGTTTGATTGACAGGACCTGTTGCCGAGCTGAATAGGTCCTGCCAGGCTAAAGGTTCGCCATCGAAACTGCAGCTGTAGCTAGGTGCTAGCTGGTAGCTAGAGATATTGGTCTAGATAAACTTTCAACTTTTTTTCAGCCATTAATCCATCACAAAGTAAAATTTGCAAATCCACACATCTTCATTCTGCGAAAATTTGCATAAAATAATATTAGCCCTTTACAATTCCTCGAGCAATTTGTTTTGAATAATTTGAATTGAATTGGCTGATAGCAGGACGAATGGGAAATTCTCTGGCAGAGCACAAGCTAAAAAACTGTTTTCTTATTCGGACTTGTAGTAAAACAATGGGATCGTGGATGGAAATAAAAAGGAAGGTCTCTTTTTT
>JAHZND010005559.1:0-36138 GCA_027744115.1 Acrocyrtus sp. NNG-2020
TAGGCTACGCTGAGCTTTTTGCAGTGTGTTTATTCTCTTCGCCGAGAATATCTGCCAAGATTAGCCGATCTGCCTGCAATGTGTCTATACCTTTATATTTGAATGATGACCATCTATTTATAGTTTTGAAATGTTTCATTTTTAATAAAGCATACATGATAATTATTGGAAAAACTTTTGCCATTGAGTTACTCAGAATTTACATGATTGATTATACGTGATTATGATAAATCAGTTTCTGTGAAATTTGTTAAGTAAATAAATGCTAGTAATAATAATAATAATAACTGGTTTATTGTCCTCTTATAGAAGTTGCTTCATTAAAATGTATAGATCCTAACTAAATCTTACTTCAAATTATTTTATGTACCTATGTCGAATTTAAATAAGAAGTTTAAGCCTATTGTAAGGTCAGTAATACTTCGACTTTATGATTGGCAACAATTATATCATTTTATTTCCACAAAATTCGCTTATGGCTTCATTTATCACATCGTTTGCTTTGAGCGTTTCAGTGTAGATGATGATGATAAATTCAATAATTTATATGATCTGGCCTGACTATGATTACACGTGATAAGGTCGAGTAAACATACTTGCTTATCCGTAGGACCAAACCTGAAATTCATCTTAATGCCCATGTTTACAATGAATCCACTGCCGCACTACTTACGTCAGCAGTTATGATGAACGAAGCTTTTTAGTTCGGTGACTCATGGTAGAATATCAATGATGTAGGATGTAGTCAACGATCATTATATGTACTTTACACATTAACGTTTGTGGTTCGGTAATAATTAAACTTGACTTTTATTAACTTAATCCAGGATATAGACATCATTTTTTGTTGACTGACAATGAGCATCCTGTGGGCAAGTGCATACGCCCTTTATACACTGCACAAACTGAAAGCATTCTTCATCCTTACTGCACTTTTGTCCAGCGACATGTCGACAAACTCTGTTACCATTTGAATCTTGTGAAATTCCAGTTACTGTCCCATCAGGAAGATCGTCACAATTGCAGGCTCCGTTTCTGCAGGATGATCCGGGAGCGCAAATTTTCTCCACATCCTCTTCAACAACATGCCAAGAGCTGCCGTCATGTGCATCTGGAGCGGAGGCTAAATCACAATGATCTCCCACTTCAACAAGCTCGATGCGCTTTGCTGAGGAACTGGTTTCGTCTGCAAGTGAAACGGAAATCCCCACTCCAACAAGGAGTACAAACACCAGATTTCCTGACATGTCTGTCGGTTATCGCTCTACAGCTTAATAAAAATAATAAATAATTTCTATAAAAGATAATGTGGAATACAAAATTAGTTGGACACAAATTGCTTACAATGTATCGTATGATTTTGCTAAAATGGAATTAATTTATTCTTAGTTACCTACACGTTACAAAGGCGTTTCCTGCTATGCAAAATAAAAGCAAGCGTACAGTTTTGACTTGAAGGCTATCGACGCTAACCACTAAAAAGATAAATCGTTAAATATTCAGCCGCTACTATCCTTGCTTAGTACAGTTCCAAAGCAGAAATTCAACTAAATTGTACTGGGGCTGGTGCTCTTCTAAAGTTTGCTCCCAAGTTCCCGTTCAAAGTCATGAATGATGATGCTAAACTATAATTTTGCGCATGAAGGGTTTCTACATGCGTCTAAAGCTACTGCGTTCCTAGAATATACTTATGAGATCACCAATGCAGCTAGTGCAATAGATGTATTGATATAATTAGTAAAAAACACAAGAATACACTCTTCAGGTCAGAGAAGTTCTTTACTGACCAGGCATGCATAACGACAGTCGCCACACACATCAGTTCATTTTTCTTCATTACCGGTTGTAAGTTGCAATCACTGCCTGAATCAGGAGCAATAAAACAAGATGAATTTCAATTTTGTACGTTACCTGCATGCTCACAACAACTACAAAGAAAACCGGAATCCACCTGCTTCTAGCCTCCTTCTAAGCTTTTTGCGTAATCGCAGGTGTCATTACGTGTCATAATAGCCGGATTCGATGGTGCATGTTGCAAAATTATCGATTCTGTAAAAGATTTGTGTGACATCATGTTGGTCATTTGACTGTTTTAGAATCATACTGCTCGTCATTTTTGTCCTTTTGGGGGGTCAATTGGGCCAAGCGAATAAATTCGCAATCTGTTCTATTTTACTCGTCTTTATCATAAGGAAATCGTTGCACATGTCATGTTTATGCCAAATGAACTACAGCATAAGGCTATAATGAAATGAACTACCTTTTGTGCTTACTATACTATACGTAATGCGATACTTCTTCCCATACCATTTTTGAAATAGGTAGCTATATAACTATACTGTAAAAATGACATCAATATACATGCATATTATATAGATGTACAAACTATGCCAAATACAAAAAAAATGAAAAAATGTGCCTTTCAGAATAAATGAGACTATACTGCTGCTACTGCGAGCTGTCATTTTTTGTACTTATGAGAGGAACCAATGGAAAACAGGACAAAAATTCAGACTGGGACAATCCCTTCACAGAATGATTAAAAGGGCATGAATTTAAATTGCTGATTTAAGGAAAGTTGTTCAATTATGCATGCAAACAGAAAGAGAAACTGATTTTGACAGTTGGATTGAATGGGACGCTACCAATCTGCACGAAGTTACTCAACTTTTCAAGATATTATCGCATCGGAATTAGCGTAGAACGTAGACTTAAGTTAACACCAGCCAGAGCCTAACTTTATCTAAGTTTTGCAAAGTTTTCAAAAAATCATGGTTGTCTCCAGTGGTCCTTTATTTTACCATAATAATGTCAACTTCGGTAGTTTGTGCATTTCAACTGTATTACTTGTCACTTTAGCTGGAACTGTAACTTGCCAAGATGGTGAAATTGCGAAAAATATTACCATCACACGCCAAACTTCAAATGGCAGCATTGCTAAAAATCAATCGATTTTCAGTGAAAAATTTACAAGCAATGTTTCAGTTCCACTGTCCAGTCCAATCTCAAGGAAAACTTCATTTCAGCCCAGGAGTACTTCATGCATGTGTGGAATGAGAGTCAGAGGGTCTGCCCCTTCTGGAAAAATTGTAGGCGGTACCCCAATTCTGGATAATGAACATTGGCCTTGGTTTGCTACTTTGGTGTGAAAGCTTATTATTATTTTTCCATTTAAAAATAGCTTGCTATAATATGATTGTAGTGATCCATTATTATAAAATAATATGTTTCTATCGACTAACTTTTGGCCTTCCGATTACAAAAGATTCATCTTGATAGACCAACGATAGCTCATTGTGGTGCTAGTCTCATTTCACCCCGGTATGTTCTAACAGCAGCTCACTGCCTCCACACAATGATGCAGCTCGGTCTGAGACACTTCAGAGTAGTAATGGGATCTAGTGACCTTGAAAATCAAAATCGTCCACCTTTGCAAGTAATCATTGAATCTGTGACCATTCACCCAAAATTCGAACAGTCATTTCCCTACCATTATGACATCGGACTTATTAAGCTCCTATCACCAGTGAATTGCAGTTCAATGATCAGACCAATTTGTCTACCATATTCTTCCCTTCTTGATGAATTTACAACACTTTCCGGATCAAGCATAAGTCTACAGACAGCAGGGTTTGGGAGACAAAGCGTGAGTGGAAACCATTCATCAATCCTGCGACAAATTGACATAAACCTTGTTTCGAATTCGGATTGTCAGCATAACTTCTCTAAGTTAAGCTTCAAAGGACCTGAAATAATGGATAATATGCTATGTGCTTGGAGTAAGGGAAAAGACTCATGTGTAGGAGACAGTGGAGGTCCTCTGATTCTTCCAATCTCATCGCATCCAACGAAACACATTATGGCAAGAGTTCGACCTTCGTTAAGTGTCCAAGTTGGAATAATCTCATGGGGCATTGGGTGCGCAAATGAGCGGTATCCCGGTGTTTACACTAGAATTGATAAGTATATTTCTTGGATTAAATCTATCGTTCTAGACTTGTAATATGTATAGCCAATGAATTAAACTAGGTACCTGGGTAGTCTGTTTTAATGTATCCTAAAAGCCACTTTAACTGTTAAAGTTTAACATAGCTCATAAAAGTTGAGGGCGTAATAAAGATAATGCATACGCAACTACTCATATTTATACTGGCCTTTGGAATCATTTACTATAATCATGTGCAAAATACTTTACAAGATTTACTTATCTTAATTATTAGACTTTCTCAAGCATGACTTGACTTCAGTTCATCATTCAGCCTCATATGGATCAAATGCGAGATATAAGCACATTTTTATTACGCATTGTCTGATAGTAATTTGGAATAAGTATGCAGTTAATAATTAAGGCATCAACTATCAAACATCAAAGTGCATTTTTATTATCAATAGTGTCTGGAAACGAAAGGTTTCCAATTAGATTCTTTGATAAAAATGACAAAATTCGTCTATCTAGCTGGAATTCTGTTTGTAAGAAACAATTTTTTTCTCTAAAAAAATCTGCCGTTACAAATATTTAGATTGCCGATCTGAAGTTTTGACTTATATTTCCAGTTACTTATCTCCAGTAGTATTCTTGTGAAAGGAAAGAAACTGCCATCATTGTACGAGTATTTTACCAATAATAACTCCAGCTTAACAGGACTTCGTGCAGCAAACCAGCGCTTTACACTAAATGGAAAGGAAATAAGAATAATTTCTGGAGCAATTCATTATTTTAGAGTGCATCCAGATCTATGGAGGGATCGATTAAGGAAATTACGAGCGCTTGGAGCTAACACTGTGGAATCGTACATTGCGTGGAATTTGCATGAGCCACGGAAAGGACAATTTGATTTTGGCGAAGGAAACAATGATTTCAGCCAATTCACTAACTTTCGGAGATTCATAAAAATTGCACAAGAAGAAGATTTACTGGTTATTCTGCGACCGGGACCATACATAAGTGCAGAGTGGGACTTTGGTGGACTGCCCAGTTGGCTTCAGCGTGATCCTGACATGAAAGTCAGGGAAAACAATGTAGCGTACCTCACTCGAGTTCGCATATATTTTGATCAGTTATTGCCACTCATTAGTGATCTACAATTTACACGAGGAGGACCAGTTATTTCACTCCAGATTGAAAATGAATACTCATCATTTGCCCCTCGGCATAAGGAATATCTGTATTTTCTCCAGTATTTGTATGACCGTCATGGACTGAGTGAAACTCTTTATCTAACTTGCGACAATGGATTTGCTGGAAATGGTTTAGAAGGTACCCTCCCTGGTCTGTTGCAGACGGCTAATTTCCAATATAACCCCGGCACGATATTCGGTCAGCTAAAATCGTTACAACCTGATATGCCGTTGTTGGCGATGGAGTTCTGGAGTGGATGGTTCAACCATTGGGGCGATACGAAACAAAATGGAACAACTGTGGAAAGTAAATTAGAAAAGCACCAAGAGTTGTCTATAAGGAAAACAAACAAGAAATTACTTAACTGGCATAATTACAGATTTCAGGACAGTACTAAAGGAAATCCTTGGAACCTGGAATGCTTCCGTTAATTTTTGTAATAAAACACAACACTAACTAAAACATAAAACAATAAAATAACTCAATCTTAAAACTAAAATTATTCAATATTTAAAACAGACATGTTTCATGGAGGAACCAACTTTGGATTCATATCGGGAGGAAATACTAGACTGGTAGAACCCTACATCGCCAGTGATACAACTAGCTACGGTACATAGAAAAAAAGAAACGTTATCAACTAGCATAGTCCAAGTACACCATCGAAGTAGTTTTTATAATACCTATCGAAATGACCTCTTTTTCCGTTTAGACTACAACGCACCTTTGACAGAAGCCGGGGATTACACAATTAAGTATGATGTAGCTGCAGAGCTGATATCGCAGTATGCTATTCCACGATTACGACTTCCATCTCGACCCTCGCAGTCACGAAAAATTGCTTATCCTGCTGTGACAGCCCAACGGTACTTGACTTACAGTGACATTGTTGCTAGAGTTCCTTCTTCGTCCAGGTTTTTCATGGAAAAGCCAGTGTCAATGGAAAATCTCCCAATGAATCAAGCCAGTGGGCAGAGTTTTGGCTACGTAATATATCGAACTTATTTGAAACTTTCTCCAAACACTGTAACAACTTACCAGGGATCATATCCAAGAGACATTGGCTATCTCATTGTAGACGGGGAATTAGTTTCCCAAAAGAATGAAACCGATTATTGGATTAACAGTGTCAGAAGTTTTCCTCTACAGAGCCGGGAAAAGCGGTACTATTGCGTCGATCTTATGGTAGAATCCATGGCTAGAGCTAATTATGGATCTGCGATAGATTTTATTCAGCAAAAGGGAATGGCTCCGATTCATCACTCGAGTATATACATAAACAATGAAGAAATTAGTTGGGTAGAGATAATAGCCGCCGAATTTTCCAATAGTTGGGTGCAATCACTACAGAATTTCAGAGAGGTTCAGAACGATTTCGGTTCCGGTATACCTAGTACTGGACCTGCACTTATTCAGTTTGTTTTCACCATTGCCGACCAACCGGCAGATACTTTCATTGATATGAGCAAATGGAATAAAGGAATATTATTTGTGAATGGGTTTAACATTGGAAAATATTGGAGAATCGGGCCTCAGCAGCATCTTTACGTTCCCGCACCCCTGTTGAGGTGTGGAGAAAACAAGGTACATTATGTAATATTATTTATTTATTGTAACAAAATCTCATTCACAATGAGAATTTTAATGTATGAGACCTAATAACTGCATTTTTATTCAGGTGACAGTGTTTGAACATATAAGACCCCGCAGTGAACTAAAATTTAGCTCCTTGCCAAACTTAGGAGAGCCCCCATCGTAAACGATTAAAACCAATTTTTACTACCACCTGCACCTACTTACTCTCTTCCCTACACAGGCTGCCGTTTGCATTTGTTATGCGCTACTCGATGAGTGAGATGAAATGCTGTACAAAAAAGAATAAATGGATACCCGTCTCGTTTCCACTCGGGTTTAAGTTAGTGCCAGTTAGCTGTAATTTAATTTTTATAACAATGTTTATTTAGGTAGGTTAAAAATTAATAGCATACTTTTACTGGAGTAATTGCACAAAAAATGGTTAAAACAGTACTTGTATATAAATTTTAAACTGGTTTCTGCCCAACAGGTCATGCACAGCCAACTTTCCATATTGGTAATTTTAAATTAACTAAAGAAACTTTCATTTGCTTCTTTCCGATTTTTTTATTTTTGTTTAGTGGGGCCATTTTCCATTTGTGCTGTTTAGTCAACATACATGCTAGTCAAAAGTCTTAAAATTATTTACAGAAAGAGGTACTTCTTTCTTAAAATAGCGTATATTACGTTCAATATAAATACATTCTGTATTAATTATTGTAATATCTGTATATACTAATTTACAGATTTACAAATGCACTAAATGTAAGTGCAGTATCCTTCAGTGTAGGACAATAATATGGTTTCATACTTCGGTTGACATATCCGATGATATTTACCTTCCTATGTATAATATTAAAGTCATTCTTGGAGAAAAGAAACAAATCATACATTTGAAGGAGATGAGATAATCACACAACTAAAGAGATTACATCACAATTGCATGAAAAATTTCTTAATCAATGTGACGAAAAGTTTACATAGAATATATGAAGTAACAATCAATAAATTATGATAAATGGAATCTGGTTTAATTTGAAATACAAACGCATATTTTTTGGCTGAAAGGATAAATACTATAAAATCTATGCGCGTCGTATTATGCTTTAATCAGTCACACCGGCAGAAGTACACATACAGACGTTCCAAAAATATGACCTGATTTCCGACAAATTAAACAAGTTAATTATAAAAGACTTAATGCTAGCAATAGTTTTATTTCTACTACAAATGTTTTAGTCCGGAATTATTTTTTTGAGTTCCTCTTCCGATTTAGGGTCAGCTTGTGCAAAGAAACGAAGAGCAATCGCCGTCGCTTTTAAGCCTCGTATACTTCCAGAAGCCTACAAGAGGAAAATTTTTTACAATACAAATTTATGATTCCACTTTTTGAAATGATTAGTTGTAAACATCCTTTACTTACCGAAGATGTAATACTCATGAAGTTAAAAAGCTTCTTTAAAACAATCATCAATGGAAGATACTGACCATTAGGCATAGAATTACGGACTTGATTAGCAGCAACCTTAATGAAAACATGTTTCATAAATTATAAATTAAAGTGCATCTGAGAATGTTGTATCACCTAATTCAATTCGACTTAAACTTACCGGGTTGTCCATGATTAAATACGCTAACAGCAAAGAAATGTAAGCTGCGATCAAGCTGTTTTCCATGTGCTTCCCTGCAGTTTGGATTAGTTTATCTATGGTGTCCTGCAAAGAAGAGCCCTCGGAGTCTTGAGAGTTCTTGTCTTGTGAATTTCCTCCGCTATTGTTATCTTGGTTGTTGTCGCCTGAGTTTGCGTCTTCAGGACCTTTGGTTAGGATATTGTCAGTATGCTGCTCTTCCTTCTTCGCTGCTCGTTCTTTGCACAAAAACATTTCCACAAATGCATCTAGTACTGGAAGTTCTTCGTCTACGCCTGAGTCATCCGATGCAATAGAGGAAACTGAATCTGGAACTCGATAGTTTCCAGTTGAACTCTTCTGAACGGTGGATGACAGTATGGCGTTACGACATGAACGACTGTGCTCCACCAAGTTGAGCAACATGCAGAGCGACTAAAAGCACAATGAACAATACATATATAAATCATCAAATCATTTGTCATCAAATCTTGAGGACACAATTTTAGCATGTTGATTCAAAATGTGTGTACACAAACTTTAGCTGTTTAAACTTACATGCATAAGGAGATCAAATATTTTTTCATCTGGAAAGAAATTACACATTTCGAAAGTGGAATGCAGACATAATTGAAGGAATCCATCCATGGCAAGTAAAATCTCACTCCCAAGAACTAGTTAAATGTACAAACCAATTTTTAATTCCTGTATTTGGTTAGAGGGTTACATTTAAAAAATTAAAACTGTTTTTGTTCCTGCTAAAAACTTACTTATTCCCCTGTAATCATGACTCAAATTTACTAGGACCCTGAGCACGCTAAATAGTATTTCTCGCATCACAACGGCAGACTCCAGTTGCATATGCAGCTGCAACAAATTTTCTTTACAAAATCTAAACAATTCCACAAATATTTTTGGACTGGCTTCTATGCATTTCTGTTGTAACATGCCACCCTGGGTTGTTTCTATTTCCCTTTCACTCTGGCCCAGTAGATATTTTTGATTGTGTTCATGGTTGAAAGTCACTTGCTGCAATACTTGAAGACATCTGTCAACTTTACGTAATCTCTCCAGAGCACCTTCTGTCCAGCCAAGCTGATCCAGTTCCATTTGGGCGAACCGCAATGAGATGTCAACTTCATTTACGATGGAATCCAAACCACCTAAAGCTCTCAGTTCATGTTTCACCCATTCACCAGCTCTTTTAGATGTTAAATGAAGCAATGTCTCGAGTGCAAGTTCTGAAGCGGTTATCCTATCCAGCTTCAGATGAGTAGCATGTCCTCTATTTTTCATTTCTACACAGAGATCCAATACCTTCTGCCTATGCTTTTGCGTTTCTAAGATTTCTTGGCTATTTTGCGATTCCGGATCGTTGCAGTCGTCAGCCTTGCTTAATGCTAAGATCAATTTTAGAGTGTCTGTATCCAAATCCATGTTAAGTCGATCCTGACTAAGCACGAAAAGGACCAATGCTGCTAAAAGGGCTAATTCAGGATGCTGGGCGCAGTCATGCAGTTCTCTACAAAACTCTGCCACTGTGCCATGTGCTCTCAAATGCATTCTAAAGGATGGCTCCATACAACGGGTAGCTAACGTCACAGCTGAAAGACATCTGATATTCATAGGATTTTTACTTTGAAGATCCTCCAAGATGTATTGGACATCACCGTCAAACTCGTGGAATTCACCAGATTCCTGGAGCTGATGAACGGCCTGCACATTCTTGATTCTTACGTTTGTCAGGTTACCTCTGAACTTTCCATCGTCCTCCTCCTCCTCCTCTTCATCAAATTCACTCAGCACCGATGCTAACGCTTGAGAAGACTGCTGTTTTTGATCCTCCATTGCGGTGTCATCGTGGCCACCAAATTTATGTTTGTACAGTGCTCTTCCTTTGCTGACCTTTGCATTAGTATTAGGATCACTTCCTGTTCCAACTATAGCGCTGTCACCATTCTGGTTCTGTTCTCGAGCGCGACTCTTGAATATAGATGCTTTTCTTGTGCTGGGAGCAATTTGAGTTTTACGAGCTGCAGAAGATGGCTGCAAATCCTGGCTCAATGAACCTCGGTCGTTTGACATTTCCTGTTGCTTTAAGACTGAGTCGAGAACGCTTATGGCTTCCTGCTTTGCACATGAAGATAAACTATTCAGTGGAGCATTATGATGATGCTGCTGCAGCGATTCCAAAGCACACGAGGAAAAATGCACTTGACCTGCACCTTGCTGTTGAGAGATATCCTGATCCTGTGCAGAGAAATGCCCCTCTTGCCCTTCTTGAGGGCAATTGAGCAAATTTCTCATAGCGTATGGGGATGAGTGCATATTGAAAGGTAACTGCTGCTGTTGAATGTGCGACTGATGTTCACCTGAGTAATGTTGTTGATGATGAGGGTCTATGTGGTCTCCTTCCGGTGGAGGGAACTGGGGCGAATGTTCCTGTTGGTGAGGATCTTTACTGCTACTTGGCATAAAGGCTGACATGTCGAAACGGCTAAACTTTGGAGGGCTTTGACTATGATGACTGGCCTGACTGGAAGGCCTTGACCTACTATGGCCAGTAGGGGAATGAGTTTCATCATCAAAATCAGTCCAATCATCAACCAAAATAGAACGGATATCATTAGCCTTAGGAAGGCTTTGTTGTGTTGGAAGCTGAACTGTGGAGGATGTTTGTGTTTGAGTGCCATAGCCAAGATCCATGCTACTATTATAATAGTTTTGCTCGTGTTCGGATTGATGAGATATAGGCTGATCGGGCTGTTGTTGCATATGCTGTTTAAATTGCTGCTGCATGTAAGCCTGAGCTGCAAAGGCACTTAGACCTTGTGGGGCACTTGAATTTCCTCCCGCTGCTGTGCCACCAGCTGAACTTAGGTTAACAGGATAACCTTCAATATTGCTTTGTTGCGGATTATAAGGCTGCACATTATTGAAATCCTGTGAGTGCTGTTGATTCTGGTGCTGACCGAAGGAATTATTTGAATTCGCTCCAACAGCTGAATCGTTTTCCATGGAACTAAGCATTTCTGAAAGCTTTTTGAAATCAGCATCTTCCTCCAACTTGTTGATAATTTCCTGGGCCGGGGCTACGGACTTTTGAGTTTGGTCATTGTCTTGCTCATATTCACAAGTATTTAGCGTTAATTGTGGTGGGGGAGGTTGAAACGTATCACTAGAGAAGCTTCCATCAAACGAATGTCTTAATTCCCTATCCAAAATAGGCATAGCAGATTCCGTGTTATCAGTCTGTGACTCTATACGCTGTCTAGTAGAATTTCGTGTTGTACGTCCGGAGGAAGCTCGAGGTGGTGGATTATTGGATTCTGCCCTTAGCTGTCTACCCCGTTTTGTTTGTTTAGGCGGTTTCTGCTCGTCTTCATCTAAATTACTGGCTCCCGACTTTTTCCCTTTTGGACCAGGTTTTCTTCCCCGCTTCTTAGGTGTAGTCGCATCTGGTGAAGGAAACACGGGCGGCGGAGCTTCTGAAACAAACTTTCCTCGGTCTTTGAAAATTCTGAGTTTTATTGGAGGGGATGTGAAACTAGAATCGGACGATGATCCTGTTTGTGGCGGGCTAGAAAAATTGTCTAGTTTTTTCGGTTTTTTATGTTTCTTTGGATGGTGAGGTTGATCAGCATAGTATTGTGCGTTCGTATTGGTGTTGGTAGGAATCAAAGGACTATTAGATGATGGAGGAAGTAAAGGCATTAAATTTCCAATTTCCGGGCGAATAGGTTTTAATTGCGTGTTTGCACCAACTTCCACCTCCATTGGGCCTCGGGATTTAAAGAACTTCCGAGGTTTCAGAACGGTCGTTGCTGGTGACATGCCTACACTTGTCCCACTGCTGAGACCACCAGTTGCAAGAGGAGGGGGCAAGGCGTTGTAAGGCGAGGAGGATACAGCGTTAGTATTTGCTTTAGAAGGATCAAGCCTCGCACGTTTCTTAAATGAAGAATATTTCGATTTCGGCTTCTTTTCCACTTCTATAATAAAAAGGACAAGTTAATTACATCAATCACAAAGCATAACAATAAGGAAAAGCTTTTCAATCCACGAAGTTACCTGGAGCTTCATTGCTAACTGTGCTTCTAATCGAGGTAAATGAAGCAACTCCAAATCTTCCCAATGATCCCGCAACTTTGCTGTTACTGCATACCTTCAGTAGCTTGTCAAAGTGGTTCCCAGCCCCCGACTGGGAACGTTTGTTGGATTTCGAATACTTTGACATTTTGCCGCTATTGACATTCGATACTTCTCATTTTCGGCACACTCGTCGAATTTTTACTCCACGGGAGAAATTTTGGTAGACTTATTTCAATTATTAGTAATTGTTATTGTTGCTACAAAAATTATTATTGCTGTGATGCTGTGCACCTCTTTTTAACCGCCAATTTGAAAAATAAAAGCCGTTGGACAGTCACTGATGTCAATTTATGTATTCTGCTGCACCATCCCTCACTAGAACTAGAGTTAAGATATTTGCAATCCAATTAAGCAATTGAAACTTGGTTCTTGTTTACCAACACACACATGACATATGATTAAAGGCAAAGTCAACAAGCAGCAGCAGGAGTTTCACGTTTCACTGTCAAATAGTTCGCTTCATTTCCTCCGATTAAAAACAAACTGCAACATTATTGCCATTAAAAACGTTTGCAAAAACTTAAACCAACCACATAAAATTACCTAATTCTTTACGTTTTTCCTTCGTCCAACATGTACGTAAAAGTGTAAGTCACATTTTCACAATAACTCTCCTTGTCACATCATTTAATCAAGCTAGGCTGATCGCGATTACTCTCGCAAATATTTTAAGCAACATACTTGCCCTTAATACCGTATCACATTTTCGCATGTGCAGTTCTATCCTTATCATATTTTAATCATATCATAACCAAACCATTAATTCCATTCACTTCACAATAAAAACACTGCAAGCCAAAAGGACATAATTTATTAACTCCTTATTACAACTCCTCCAGTTAAAATATCGCAAGCATAAAAACATTAAATGGTAAACACTTATTAGCACATCAAACTGATGCTACTCCCCTACCATTTTAATTTCCTTTTGCAAACGTGATAACATGAAAAGTCCTTATTTTTGTCCATACGCATATCATAAACACGGAACGGGTTTTACGATGCTGATGATGATGATACTCGTAATAAAATTGATAGGACTGTTTGAAGCTCAATCCACAGTCCCCACTGTTCCATTTTTTTGGTATACAAATAAATAGTAAAAAACGCTTGTGTGATTTCGCATACGCTTTAATCTCTCAAGTTGACTTTTTAAATACGCTATCCGATTACGTGAAAGAGTTTCAAGTTGATTGCGACTCACAACTTGTGAGCGAGAGCGAGAAGGTGTACATCTTTCGTTTGTAAAAAAAAATTGTTACTTTCTCAAAATAGTAATAGAAAAAATAGGATTTGTGAAGTATTAATACTTGTGTAGCAGGAGCACTGTTGTTTTCAGTTGGATAGTGCAGGCATGCAATATTAAGTGAGCGAGAACGCACAGTAAACACTCCTCATGAAGCGACCACAGACACATTCTTCAAATGAATTGAGTAGCTTGAAATATGCGAGTTAATTTCACAAGTTTGAGAATGAACGGGCTTCTCACGGGAAGGATAGGATAATAGGTTTTTGCAGGAGAGGAGCGAAACGAGAAGCGAGACTTTTACAGAAAGGGAAAGGGTAAAAAATTGTTCATGAGAAGATTAAGGAGAAGTACGAGAATAGACAAAATACGGTGTAGTTAGTGTTAGTTAGTAGCGCTTCAGATTTTCAGTATGCTGTCGAGTTGGGTAAAAAAATATTATGCGTTAACTTTTTTACCATTTTTTACCACACACGAAAATATGGTAGAGACTGACCGTATCCTTTTTGCGTTGTTGGTTGTTAAAAGTCTGTAACAAGTTCAGCTTTTTGGAGTGTGTACCGTGTCGTGTTGTTACTACTACAAAAATTGGGTATGAGTGAACAAGCAAAACTGGCAAGTTAGTTGTGAGTTGTGGTGGAGGTGGACAATTCTCTTGTTGAGTCATGGGCGCAGGCAGATTAATACCTTGTGTGTGTATTATTAACATGGATGAAAGCTGGGGAGCATTATGTAAATGTATGTGATATTGTGATGTAGGTACATATATGTGGTTGGCATTGTTGGCATCTTGGCATACATGGATTGCTCCTGCTCTTGATGTTAATGTTGGTGCTATGGTCTAGCGTCAAGTCAATGCTCATGTTTAGTCAAAAGGAGCGGAATGGAATGATCAACTGAAACGAACTGATATGATGGAAGATGGAAAAGGAGAAATATTGATTTTGTTGGGGTAGTCAAAATGAAAAAAAAGGATAATGTATCATCGCCATTCTTCTGATTTCTGTGGCAAGAAGATAGGTGAAGAATTTATGAGCAGAGAGTTCCGAATAAAGAAATAAATGTGCAAGACAGCTTTGCAAATGAATCAGCGATTATTATGAGAACTTATAAGAATTCCGTATCCACCAACCGCATCTAGATACCTACGAACCTACGTAAACCAGAAAGTAAAAAAGCAGGATGCGATGTGAAAAAATGTTCTGCTTTTATCAAAAAAAGTTAAAAATGGAATATCAATATCTTAATCTTATGAACATTCTATTGAAAAAGGGGTGATCCTTTTAGGGGTTAATTCTTATGCAGTATAATAAGTCAAAGATTCTGCTTGCTGGACTATATATAAATACATAACTTGCCAGTGGAGGTAAACTTTATATTACATACTTTCACTCATTCATTCTACATCTAGGTTCATGCCATGAAAATACTGTTAACAAACAGTGACGAAAGGTAGTCTGCCAAAGTCACATTCTCTCTTTTTATTGAAATCTTTTATGCAATTGTTCAATACCAATATGTTAAATGGCTAGGGTTAAATTAAATCAAGTTCCACAGATGGTGATATTGCCGAGGCGAGGGGTTGATTGATAATATGTACTGGAACTTTTATTTAAAAAATCAGACAAGTCCTTGTAATTAAATCTAAAAATTGTAGGCAATGGATATACGCTAATATCTATAGGGAACCCCGATTATGAAACCGGCAATTTCATTGCTAATAGTTCATGGAAGCATTCTTACAAGCTACAACTAAATCATACCAAACTCATTTTCCTTTGTACATGCATAGTGGAAGCGAATGTAACGTGTTCGTACTTATGCTTTGAGCTTTTCATGACATTGATCTCTTGAGGTGAGGGAAGCAAGAATATAGCCGGAGCAAAATGATATGGGACGAAAAAATGTGGAATCAGCGGAGAGGATTGTGAAGCTGACACAGATGACGGTACCAGTACCTGCATAGCACCAATCAAGTATTTTAACGTCAAAGCAGGAAAAAGTACCTTACTAGAAGAGAACTGGTAGTTTTCATAACCGTGTTGTCTGCTGATTGTTCAGTAACAGAACAAAGGCTATTTAAATCAAATGCATAAGAGTGACAGTTCGTCAAGTCATTTTCTATAAGATTTAATATAGAATAAATCTGTGATAATTGCTATTTGATCAACCCAACGATACATTACTAATGATCAAGCATTTGTGCTTCCCTCCAGCTACAAGATAATAAAAAAGTACGCCATGAAGACTGTGTTCTCTTCCTGTTATTATGCATTAGCAGTAATTTTCCTAGGAGCATTGTTCCTTCCATTTGCCTTTCAACTTGAAAATAAGTACACAAAAGAAGCAAATGTAGATTTTAGAGAGTTAGACAAGCCGTTTCGAATGGCGAAAATGAACATGGTCTGGCATAAAGCTAAGCAGGTATCATGATGAAGCAGTATTATCTATTGAATTACATATAATATTCCAATCCAAAGTCTACTTACCTTGACGAGCTTACGCTGCGCTGGATTCCAAGATGCACAATTTTAATTTGAATTATGTATGTAATTTACAGAAAGTTAGTGAGACAAAACTAAGATCACTGTATACTGATTTGCTGGCACAAGACAAGGACGAAGCCACACTTAAGCGGTTGAAATCGGACGGTTTGGATAAAGATGGACTGAAGGAAGCCTCAACACGGAAAAGGTTTAAAGGTATACCTGCCTGCTTTGCTCTCATTATTGTACACATAAATAATTTTATAATCTGCTATTTTGTGTAGCTGAACAGCAAATCCGAGCTAGTTGGCATTCGGCTTAATAACTCAATTTTGGCCAATTTATAGCAATTTTGGAGAACTATGGACTTCTTCAGTATTTTGAAGAAGATGCTGTTCCACAGAAACCTTACAAAGATCAGGACCCATCAGATAATCACATTAACAAGAGTGTATTTAAAGACAAGAAACTTAATAAACTTTGGGACAAAGCAGAGAAGTCTGGATTCGATCAAAAAGAATTAAAAACTTTGAAAGAAGAATTCCAGCATTATCAAGACAAAATTGATGAGTATTATTCGCTTCTGGAGACTCTCAACGCAGATGACAAAAAAAGTAAGTTGATGACTTAAAAAGGCTATTAGTTAAGTTACTGAAAAATATGAATAGTGAAAAGGCTATTACAATAAACAGTGCTTGTTTTCAAACAGATTTGCATTTGCAACCTTTAAGCGATCTCGAGCATTTTGAGCATCTGGAGAAATCCGATGAGCCGAAGAAAAAGTATCCTGATGGAGGGATGCCTGTTGTTAATGACATCAGAGGCAAACACAGAGGCCTAAAAGATGAATATGATTCCCTTCATAGAAAAGTTGCTAGTGGACCGGACTCCAAGGAATTTTCGGAACCAAGGGTAGCTGGCCTATGGAGAATGGCACTTAATGCTGACTTTACCCCAGAAGAGCTGGACTCATTACGCGTAAGAGAGATTTGGAATTTGCACGCCGATGTTTTTATTTAACAAATTCATTTATCAAATAAAGTAGAAGGTGCATTATTCTGATCCTTTTCCATTTATGTTTGATACAGACTGAATTGAAGCACTATGAAAGACGATTAGAGAAATTGCAGCATCTTCAGTCGGAGTACGTTGTTAAGCAAGATCATGATAAAGACTTCCTGCACAACGAGAAGGATGTCAATTCATTATTTGCAGAAAAAATTAAAAGGCACGAGCGTCACGTGGAAAAGCTCCATTTGGAGCTGGAAACAAAAATCAGCAATCGACACAACGAATTATAGATTTTCTACTAAATTTATGTGACAAATTTAAATTGCATACCTACTTAATTTTTTTGTGTATGTAATATTGTTAGGAAGCCAGTTTATGAACAAGCTGCCATCATAATAACCACTGCACTGTTGAATTATTTGGAGATTTATGCATATTTATAAAATAAATAACAAATGCCAAAATCGAAATAACCAAATATTAATGATCCAGTAAAGACTTTATTATAAAGCTCGTGTTGAAATTTCAGCAGTAAATAAGTACACATTATTAAATCAATAAGGTGGAGGACCAAGATCAGGTTTGTCGCTGAAAATTATTTCGGTGCTGGCTTGCACTTGCTCAAAAACAGTGATCTGTAACCCAAAAACATATGTATTCATTACATAATTCTGTAATTACTACTATACCTATACCTACATAGTTTTCGCCATTGCATAAGACGATTTATAGTATTATTGGAAGGAATTCGTCCATAAACTAACCGTGTTAACTCCAGTCTTTAACAAAGGAGCCGGAACATAGAGATTTTGCTGAGGCCCAACAGTCCAGTATCGTCCAACATTGAATCCATTCACGAATACAATTCCTTTGTTCCAATTTTTCATATCGAGGAACGTGTCTGCAGGCTCTCCAGCAATGTTGAAGGAAGCTTCTAATAGTACGGGTGCTCTCAATGGAGCAGTGGAGTTGTCTGGAACTCTGTTGAAGTTCGTCAACGACTTTACCCAAGCGCTAGAAAATTCAGCGGCTATTATTTCAACCCCATTAATTTCTTCTCCGTCAATTTCAATCTTAGATTGATGAATTGGGGCTATTCCCTTCTGTTGGATGAAGTCATTTGACCAACCAAAATTCACCCTGGTTAGAGGTTCCACCAATAAGTCTATTGTATGGCTCCCAGCGTCAGTGACACTTAATGGAAACTCTCTAATGCTGTTAACCCAATAGTCGGTTCCATTGTTAAGTTGAGGAACGAGTTCCCCGTCGACAATTAGGAACCCGATATCTCGTGGCCAGGAGCCTTTAAAGACTGTAGTATTTTGGGGTGACATGAACAAGGATTTTCTGTAGATGATGTATCCGTAAGTTTGACCGCTGTCATCATTCATTGGAAGATTTTCCATAGACACTGGCTTATCCATTTGGAATTTTGAAGATGATGGAATCCTTTCGATGATGTCATTGTACGTAAGATATCTTTCCAGTTTAAGTGTTGGGTAAGCAGCCTTTTGGGATTCAGCCGGGCGGGAAGGTTTGCGAAGTTTTGGTGAAGCAAATTTCTCTATCAATTCAGCAGCAATATCATATTTTTCTGTGTAATCTCCAGCCTCAGAGAGTGGAGCGTGGTAGTCGTAACTCGTAATGTCTGCAGCAATGTACGGAGGTTCTCCAAGAGAGTTTCCGCCAGCCATAAATCCAAAATTGGTTCCACCATGGAACATATCTAAGGACATTATAATATAAGATTTTTATGGATGCGCGCATTGGGATTATTGAATAAGAATTACCTAGTCTAAAGTTAGTTGAAATAACTTACAAAAGTTGACAGAACCATTCCACTTATCTAAAATGCTAGTCAAAGCATTTTTGAAGTCTGCATAGAGAGAAAAGTAATAGTTAATTAGTTGAAAAGATTTTATCCAATTTGGTAGAGGTATTAAATACATTTTTGTTTGAGATATACATGCATACCTTCTGGCTTGCTTCCAGCCTGCTTATCATCAAGCCAGTGGTTGAACCATCCTGACCAAAATTCCATTGCCATCGAAGGCATGTCTGGCTGCATCTCCCTCAACTTTTCGAACAAAGGATCCGGATTATTCATGAAGTTAGCGGTTTGAAGAACACCAGGTAAACTTCCCTCCAGACCAGATCCTCCAAAATTGTTGTCTGATGTAAAATGCAAGGACTCATCGAAGCCATGCTCATCATACAAGTCTTTGACAAGCTGCAAATATTCCTTAGACCTGCTGGGACCGAATGAGCCATACTCATTCTCAATTTGCATTGCAACTATTGGGCCACCACGAGTAAATTGCAAGTCCTTCACATGGGGTAGGAGATTGTCAAGATATATTTTGACTCTGTCAAGATATGGCCTGTTGTTTTCTCTGACTTTCATCTCGGGGTCACGTTGCAACCAACTTGGGAGACCACCATAATCCCATTCCGTGCAAATGTATGGTCCCGGTCGAAGAAGCACGAGGAGATCTTCTTCTTGTGCAATTTCAAGGAACCTGCGAAGGTTGGCAAACTCACTTAAGTCATGGTTCCCCTGACCAAAATCAAATTGCCCCTTCCTAGGTTCATGTATGTTCCAGGCAACGTAGGTTTCCACAGTATTTGCTCCAAGTGCCCGTAATTTTCGTAGTCGATCTCTCCATAGTGTTGGGTGAACTCTGAAGTAATGAATGGCTCCGGAAATGATTCTGATTTCCTTTCCATTAAGGGAGAAGCTTCGGTTTGCGGCTACGAGCCCGGTTACGCTCGTACCATTTGCAAAGTACTCATATACCGATGGCAGTTCTTGAGAACTTCCAACTGTCAGCATCTAAAATAATTGTAAAAATTTATATAAACATTTAAAGTTTAATTTGCCAATAAGGTGATGTGTAGGTTCTATGTTTTATTATTTTTTATTACAAATGCTGCAGTAAGAAGTACTGCGCCCCTGATCGAAATCTTCATGACACTGGCCTAGCAAATTACTCGTGGAAGGAAAGTCTAACGAGCCTAGCTACTTTACAAATAATGCCTGACTAACTTCTCTTCCTTCTTTAAATACTCGATACTTATATCGAAAATTACATAAAATAATATATCATCCTTTTTCTAATCCTTTGATTCCTAAGTACTTCAAAAATGTCAACTTGGTATTTATCATTATAGACAGCGGTCTGATAAATTTGACTTAAATCCAATTGACAATACACCGACATGTCAAAATAAAATCCCCAAATCGAATAATCATATTAGGTTCATCATTGGAAAAATTTCTGCTATCATATCATTAAGTAAATTATAAATTGCCTATGTACGATTTCATGCAAGTATACATATAACTGATCGTGATCGGTATTAAACTTATTAGGTCATGTCAATTGTGATTATGATAACAGCTTTGTTTTTGCCAGTTTTTAGCATGTGAAACTGGACTAGTTGAAGTTAAGTAGTATGGACATGGACGCATGGACAGACTTTCACCAAGTTGTTTACGCCATTTTAAGGTAGATATCAGATCATACCGCATGATAATGAGCGGGCATAGTTGACCGTTACCCATTTCCACTTCAGATAAGTCTTGAAAAAACATTTTCTCTTTTCACTCACGGCCGAAAAAGTACTTTTAATATAATATCACCAGGTGCATTTATATCTAACTTTGCGCATGTACTACTCGACAAAAGTTTCGTGATATACAGAAACAAAGCAGATACAGAAGCGAAGGTAAATCTGTTATACGTACTTTTACTGCGCTTGCAGTTTCTCAATCCCTTCGTGTAGGTAAAGGTCATTCTCTTCCATTAGAAACACATAGAAGCGAGAGCGTGAACGTTTTCAAAATCTCTTTGTTTTCACCAGAAATTTCTCTAGTTGATTCACCTGTTAGAAAATATGAACGTTGTTATTTCTTGGATCATTATTTTTAATTCAGCTACAGTACAGCTAACAGTTATATTTCGTATAAGTTTCCTTCTAAGCATTGTTGGTATTTGATTTATGGTTGTTGGACTTTTTGATATATAGATTGTATCGTTATTTGAGCATTACCTGCTGAGAGATTCCAATTTAATACAACTAATACTGAGAACGATGTGCTATTACCAGCTGTGGCTAATTTTTAATTAGGAATCCGAGTCTATGGAAGGAGAATATGAATTACATATATAAAACCGGAAAGATCCTGAAACAATGTTATTCATCTAGGAAACCTGTTGCATATACATACATATCTATTACCTATACACTCTTTAAAAAGTGACAGCAAGGCGCACTAGCGCTGTATGCTAGAGTTAGCTTACTTTTAGCATCGTCACTAGTATCATTCATTGAAATTACAATAAGATGATGGACAAGGCTGGGAAACTGGTTAGAATTCTAACTGCCTAAATTGCACATGTCTATCCGTAAAGCAAATACTGTGACTAATGTCCCAGCAGAGCCAGAGCCAGAGTTTTACTAGGCATGTGTATGCATTTGTATCATTGCATTGCATCTAAAAAGTCTGGTTCTGGTTAAAGAATTCTATGTAAAAGGACATTAGACTAGCCATCGTTTCGATTTAGAGTTCATAGTCGGGTTTTCGTGGTTAAGACGAAGTACAAATGCACTGTTTTGTTTTATATACTATACCATGAGATTTGACCTTGAAGTAAGAGTTTTCAGTTTTGCTTATATTAGAAAGTACCTACAGAATAGCTTTATAAGACGTACATGGACATATGTACATACTTGCCACTTTTTGTGCGTGTGTTTAATGTGAATAAAAATATTAAAAATGTCAATGTGACTATTAAAATCGTATGTATATGTAGAAAATTGTACGGCATTTTTGTATTTCGTAAAAATGGTTCTTTGGTAAGCCTATTATATTGTTAGCATTTGAAATTGGTAAATTCACTTTACTAGAGCTGGAATTAAAAATGGTTCTTCAGAAGGGTCAACCTGAAGCATAGATATCTCATTGATAAAATCTTTTATAAATTAGGGTTACTTGTCCAAGGTATAGTAATTAGCTAAATAACCTGTATGGGTAATCCTTTAAGCGCATGGGGAAATTATTATTTACTCGATAATTACAGATTGTGACTGCAAGGAAACATCTAAAAAGAACGCAGTATGTACCTATCCATACATACAATGCACTCGATTTACATACAGCATAACCGTAAAATTTGAAAACATTTTTAGTATGGAATGGACCTCATAAAAGGATTACACATAACAGCTATTTTTAGTCATTCAATTTTGCATAGTAAATTGCTTCGATGCCAAGATTTTTTGCGCAGGAACTATTAGACAACTATTCTGAAATTTCTATTGGACATTTAAGACAGTTCAGGGGCATGCCGCTGAGCGAAGTACTACGTATTTCACGTTTGAAGGTACATTATGCCATGCTAATGCTAGACTTGCTAGAGTACGTAAACCAATATTGACATTAGTGTCACTGCTGTCAATTTTAAACAGGATTCGATTTCAAATTCAAAGTAGCAAGCAATGTAAAACTTTGATTGAATTTTTGCTTCTACTTTTTAGCTGTATTTGTGCAGATATGACACATGCAAGTTTTTATTCAACTACGGATGAAAGAAAACGGTGATTGAGAAATGTGTACTTTTTATAGTTGTGTTATTTGTATTTGTGCTATTTTTACAGTAAGGGATTAATTATTTATAGTATTTACAGTACACGCCGTCAACTTTTATGCCTTTATGGAGAAAATACAACTATCCGAAATACGTATCTGTCAATTATTGAACATAAGAAGATTAGCACTTCAATAAACATATAAACCTAACGTGGCATCATTAAAAGTGAAGTTGCAAGTCCCAAATTACATAGAGGTCGCTATGCGTAAGCGTGGATATGTAGCTTTAAAAATCTTGCTTTGTCATGCCGTTCAAAAGCTTATCATCAGTAGGTATGCGTACTAGCACATGAACAAAGCCTTTGAAGTTTACAGCAATATATGGCACCTTATGCTCGGATTTGGAATAATGCCTTCGCAGTACAGTTTTTGCACTTTGCGTACCGCATATGTTCTTTCAGCGTCATTGATGATCAATCAAGTTAATCATTCAATGTTAGATTTATGTAACAATTCTATTTTAAAAACAAAACCGGTAAAAATTGCCGAAAAGTCTTCATGTAGATAAGTGTAGTACAGCACTTACTAAAAAACGATTTAACTGCAAGCAAATCATTAGTCTAGAATGTTCTTTGCCACAAATGCTTTATGCTCAATATGACTTACGCAATGATAGAATATAGCGGCTGCAGAAGAAAGGCAAATACATATACAAGGTTGCGATGTGACTGATGATGGTACAGTCGCTGTAAAATTCACATAGTCCAGCCAAGCATGAAAATGAATGTGTGCTTTCCGAATGTTGGTTACTATGTATGTAATACCATACACCAGGAAAAATTTTACCTGATTATTGAGAGTGAGAACAACCCAAAACGTTGCTCTGCATCCTGTCAGTATTCTCGTCAAAGGGTAAACTTTTTCCAGCAACGTCATCTTCACCATTGAGAATCGGCTTAACTTTTTTGTAGTTTCAAGTTTCACTGCAACTTCATAAAGGATGGAATGGTCATCGTCAACTTCATCGTTTCGCTTCGGTATATTATAAAGTTTATGCATTTCAATTTAGTATGTAACACCTCTACTTGTTTTCTATTTTTAGTATTTCTTGAGAATATCTATCAAGTATGTTTTAGTGGGTTACAAGTGTTTCTATAATGAATCTTTCTGCATCGAATGAATGGCTATTTGACGTTTTTAATAATTGCTTAGCTTGCATCAAATCAAACAGTATCACATGTACGGGAAAAATTCGTGATAGGTACATACGTTTCGTTTTGAGCTGTTGCTGTTGTGCCATTTATTGCTGTTTACAGTGGCTAACGCTAAAGTGCCACTAGCATGTTTTATTGCGTGCGAGATGATGCTGCTGGATGTTATGTCGAGTGAGTCTGGCTTGTCTGAGTTTAAAAGCAACGCTTGGTAGGTAATTTTTAGTCAGTTTCACTTTTTCATCCAGCCGGAGCAGTGCAAGAGGAAGAAGGCTATTTTCCACGGAACATTTAATGACACAAAATTATACCTGCGTCCTCGTTCATCCTCCACAGCCTAGACTTACCTTGACAGTTTGTTTGAACTTGTCCTCCAGGCTTTTTTATCTGGAAGTTTGAAGCGTGAATACTCACAAAAAAGGTAAGCGCATTCTCTATTCTAATATTATGTGTAAAACAGTCTAGTATAGCACACGCAAAAAACGCAAGCAAATCTCTTGGACTTGAAATCCAAACTCTAAAAGGGAATAGCGAGGACACCTGGATTATAGTGATCAATTAAGTGGTTGATTTTTTGTGAGTGTGCAACAATGTGAGTTACATACCTTGTTTAAAACGACAGGAGTATGTAACTAGGAGTATATGCCAAAATCTGTCCGTGTGTTTTTTCACCCTTCAAGGCTGTTCACTATTCAAAATAATTTAGTCTGGTAATTTCTATGCGTTTATGTGTATGTTTCATTATTACTTACAAATACAAATTGCCATGTCTGTTATATTATGCATTAGTGAGTACAATTGCAATTACCTATATGAAAGTACATTGGGTATGTAATGTAACATAACATGACGAAAATGCTCTGCCGGTGCCGGTGGAGTCAAATAGTCGAGGTACACAGTGAGTGATGGGCACCTGTCTCCAGTATCATTGATCATAATACTAAATATGAATATGAATTCTGTAAGAAATTGCATGCAACGAAAAAAGTAAGTAATTATGTGTAGTAGGCAAATGGACAGTTGTGGTTAGTATTATATTTTACTAAATCATAAATCCCTGAGAAAAGCATGATAGTTCTCATACTTCTTCCTGTAAGTTTGCTACCACAGCACCAAGAAAGGCCAATGCATTATGAGAACTGCTGGTGGGATTTAGCTGCCCTTTTGTTAATCGATTAATTTATTCTTTACAGGTAAAAGGAATGCAATGCTCGGTTTATAGATTATTAGATCCTACTACAGCTACTAAATATACAATTGTACTGTTTTAGTGAAAGATTATTATATGGCATGTTAAATACATTGGCAGTTTCTTTCGAGTATCTGTTTACAAGATTATTTAGCTTTTCAAAGTTCGTATAACTAATCTGATAGCATCAAAATAAAAGCTAATTTTGAGGACCGGTTCTTGTAAATCAAATGCTAAGTGACTAGTATGCATATGCATAATGAGCTATCCTTACAGCAGTAACTCAAATCATCAAGTTAAGTACGCAACCGAGCAATATATGTATCTGGAAGTTTCCCGGAAAGAAGGGATAATGCGATTTTTAGAATATGCAGAAAAAAGCATGTCAGCAGAGATGCTAAGGAGCATGGGGTTTGCAGCATGTCTAAAATGAGATACGCATAATTCTATATGTATATTTTGACCCGTTCTATCATCAGTTTAATATGTAATATGCCCTACAATTACAATTGTCACTAACATACCGGTTTTTTGTTGGTGTTTAAATAAACTGGAATTATAACGATATTCTGCAGTCTGCAGCATGCTTTGTAGTGGTTGATGGTAGACACATTCCGTGTTTCATGTGATTGATACAGTTTCAGAGCAAAGTAAAAGCGTGCGTGATGATAAAAATAAATCTTCTTGGAGATAAATGCTTATGTAAATCATGAGATGTTGACCTGTCATATCATCATCACTCATAACCATTGACTTTTGTGTCTGTAGTCTGCGTGCGTGCGTAGTGCATAATTATAAAACAATTTATCTATTTATGTAACATTTTAGCTTAGATAAGAAAATTGTCTTAACACGTTTGTGCTCGGGTTTAGTGACTGGAGTCTGGAGGTTAATAAAACTATTTCAAATTCAATTTAGATGATATAACCAGAGTAATTACACAACATAAATCTCTTTAAATGCAAGTTGTACCATTATATTACAATAACAAGATCGAATATGACAAAACTTAATTTATGCTGCGAAGTGATTGCATATTATTATTTGCATATCTAGACATGTAATATCTCTTGCCGTAGCTTCACTTACAGATCTGAGTGTCTGCTGATTTTAAAGTTTACATTTGATTAACCAATATCTGTGGGTAAGATAAGACTTTTAAAATCACTGCTTAACTGGCACATTCCTTTTTAAAATTGAAGCCTGAAGAACGGTGGATGAATATAGATGGAGCGTCAATAAGTATAGTTTGATGCACATGCATTCTGCTTTTGGTCTTGCCAATAGATTTATCCACAATTGACGATAAACATAAAGCACGCAATTTCTTTACTTGTTCTCATTCGTAGCGTTTACCAACGCATATTGTACGTTGCGCTTGCCATCATCGGTTTGCGTCGGACTGAAGACCCCAGCATGTTTTTCATGTGCCCTACTGTAAGTATATCAGTAGGCAAAAGAAGTTATAGAAGAAAAATTACACTTTTTATGTCTGCTGGAGTGAACTCTGGACTGAAGTGAATCACCCGTTCTCCCGTATTCTTTTACTTTTATGGAAAACCACATTGCTTTTGAGAGCATTGCATAAGTACATACATAACTCACTCTTTGTGTTTGTTGTGTGTGGGTTCCTAGTAAAATTCACATCACGTTTATACATGAACGGGAATGAGTTGGTGGATTTTGTAGCGGTGTCTCTTCAACTCACAATCGTAAAACAGAAGTGTTCCGAAAAATTATCTTTAGAAGTTCCTTGAATTCAAGGCTGTTTAACCATGTAGACCTCTCAAGTGAGCATCATTAAGAAGTTTTGAACAAAAAATGCATAGTCGCAATAGATTCATTCATAAATCTTGTCACATTGATTACCGCTAATAAGTTCTGAGAAGGAGAGTGTGTGAGTAAAAACGTGATAATTGCCTTTGAGCAAGGTGATGTGTAATGTAATTCATTAATGAGAACCTACTAAAGCAATATTTAATCTACATTTTGGTTGAAATAAGCAGGAAATAGTAAAGTCAGGCGAAAAGTAATTGGGCGAAAAGTGAGAGTGAAAGATGAAAACACCAGAACTCAATAGGAATGTCCAGTTCAACTGACTGTGACCTAGAGCAGCCGTGTAGATGTGTGACACTCGTTCATATCAGGAGGACTAAGGGTATTAAAAAATTTGTATAGTAAGTTAGTGATAACAATAGTTTACCAGTCAGCAGACACTTCGGTTTAAGTATTTTGTTTTATATTTTGCATTTACAGAGTACCCAATCAGTCATTTATCATGGTTTTATTGTTTAAAATTAATTACATTGCATAACACACAATTTTCGCAAAAATAACATTTCCAATCACTGATCACCGAGTCTCTACATACAACATACACGTTGTAGATTTACGTACACATATGGAGGTACTTTAGATAAAATACTTGCCTACCTGTCTGACTATTTATTTTCAGCATTTTCGTAATCATAAGTCATGTGCTTTTACCAAAGTTTGATATGACATTATGTAATGCGGAAGATTGGGAACAAAATAAGCATAGGTAGCTGTTTCTCGTGGCATGATTTCGGTTTTATCGTTGCTGATTATAGTGTACCGTACTTTTATCTGAAATATAAACATGGTACATTAGAGTAAACTGTAATCAGAGATAAAGTCATAAAGTAGGCTTGGCATAAAGTTGAATTTAGTGGTTCCGCATTTTCTATTTTTCAACTGCAGTTTGACTACACTTAAAATGCAAACATATAATAAAAACGTATAAAGTGTCTGTTTGCCTTTCCACAAAATGTTTATTTAAAAAGTAATATATTAGACAACGGACAACCTATTCAGGTAGCAGCGTAGAGCCGTAATTAATTACAGGACGAGCGGTTAGTTCGTCTTGCATTTTAGCTGCATTTTAGCTGCATTTTATTAAATAAACAAATAAAGTCTGTTTGATTACACCGGTAAGCTAACAGTAGCTGTAATTACTTCGCCAAAATGTAAGCGTACATATACATATATCGTAGAAATGTTGGTTTCAGCAAGGGATATCCAAGGGTGTTGCGTAAAATCTTGATTAATTAATATGCATTATTCTACCGTATCGAGAATCAGTCGTTTATAGCAGTTCTTCTCTGCACGGTCTGTCCTTGTGTGTGCACTTAAAAGTAGCCTTGAATTATTTGACTTGAGGGTGGCGTGTGCTGTGCAAATCCAACGGGATAGGGAGATTTTAGGAATAGCCTTGTAGGATCGTAGTGTTGCTTCTTTCACCATCCACTGTCATCGGTATAGATAGGGGTCTCGGGGTATAATATATTGATCCAACAAGTTACACGTCAGGATTGGGGCAGGAAATGTGCGAGAGGACCGTTCAATAATAGGCCAGACACTTTCGTACAATAGCGGGCTAGACTTCTGGACGTTCTTGATGAAAGCATTTTTGCCGTACTCAATTCATAGTCGAACTCGAAATATTCAATAATATCAAATATTAAAAACTAGCTGTGGCAAAGTCAAGACTAGGCAAACATTTATTGGTTTTTCCCTACATTGTTTGCAATGGCGAGTATGAGTATGAGTCGGGAAATAGTTCTCGAAAAGTCTTTCCGGAATATTTTGCTCGTAATGCATAATGTAGTTATAGTTCTCGTAAATATTTTATGATAATTTTATCATAACTAATCGTAATTCCTTTTATCTTTTATAGGACTGCTTGTTCAGACGAAATGATTTTGTGGACCAGAAAAGAAATGACAGTATTATTGTAGTCTAATCATATTTCAATCCTGAACCTTGCCATTAGTACTCAACTAGAATCTAATAAATAGCACTATGGATAGTTTTTGTGGAGACGGTCCTTTCTGGGTAAGAAAGTAGTGGTTGATAAGTATGTTATAATTTATCCGTAAATTGTTGTAAGAATAACTTAATGAAAGATATCTTCGACTTCGTTTACAGGACTCGAACTTAACGTGGCACACCAATTCCCCTGATTTTACCCCATGTTTTGAAGTCACAGTTCTCACATGGATACCATGTGGCTTCCTATGGTTTTTCTCAATTTTTGGAGCCCTTTCAGCGCTTCGTATGCCTTCCCATCAGAGAATACCAACAACACCTTTAATAATCTTAAAGATGTTAGGAAGCTGGGCCCTTATCATCGTGCATGTAACCCAGCTTAGCTTCACTTTCAAACTTGAAAATGATGGGCACTCGATGTCTTGGGCTGAGAAATCCTCCTCCATTATTAAAATTGCGAGTTACCTGCTCACCTTTGTCATTCTTCTTCTCTATAAGGCAAAAGGAGTGCGGACGTCAGGCATTATTTTTCTGTTTTGGCTCCTTACACTTTTCTGCGACGTGTTCCCTTTCCAGACTGCCATTCGGAATGACAGAGACAATGACAAAACCAAAATCAACTTCCAGATACAAATGATCAATTATCCCCTTGTAGTTGTAATGCTATTTCTGAACTGCTGGGCAGATGCTGCACCGCAGCCCACAAAGCCTAAGGGCTCCGAAACCAACGGAACTGGAGGAAAAGAGAATGGCATAGCCTTAACCAACTCTACGGAAGTAACGTACAACTTCGGTCTGGGAGACTCAACTCCCCTCAAACGACCAAATAAACCGTGCCCTGAGCAGTCCTCCAGTTACTTGTCAAAGCTTCTCTTTTTTTGGTTTGAATCGCTAGCATGGAAGGGTTGGAGGAACCCTCTGGTAGATGAAGATCTCTGGGAATTAAATAAAGGTTAGTAATATTTTATATAATTAATTTAAAATACTTTTTTGTGATGGGATATTTGATTAATATGTATTATGTTTTTAATTATTTTATTTTTTAAAGAGGATTTATCCAAAACGCAGTACCCGCTTTACGCAAAAAATTGGGAAAAGGAGAAACAAAGAAGCAAGGATGAGCCAGTTAGCGTTTTTCGAGTGCTTGTTAGGACATTTGGCATGCTTTTCTTGACTGGGGCAGGTCTGAAGTTTGTCCAAGATTGTCTAACGTTTGTTCCCCCGAGAATTTTAAGACTTCTAATTGCCTACGTTGGAAATCCAGAGGAAGAAACTTGGAAAGGATTTTTATATGTTGGAGTACTATTTGCTACGTCAATCATCCAGACTATCTTCCTGGCACAGTATTTCCACCTCATGTTTTTACTTGGAATGAGGATCAAAGCAAGTGTGACAAGCGCAATTTACCGAAAGGCTCTGAGAATTTCAAATTCCGCAAGGAAGGAATCCACCGTAGGAGAAATTGTGAATTTGATGTCAGTCGATACTCAGCGCCTGATGGATTTGGTTACCTACTTGAACATGATGTGGTCAGCTCCTTTTCAGATTGCAGTATCTCTGTATTTCCTCTGGGATGCATTAGGGTTAGTTTCGATTGTCAATGTATAAACTTATCACTTTTCAAAACTTTTGCTCTAATAATATGCTTATGCTATAATTTCATTAGGCCTAGCGTTCTGGCTGGTGTGACTGTGATGGTACTTATGATTCCGCTGAACGGCTGGCTAACAGGAATAGTGAAAAAACTTCACATGGCCCAAATGAAAAACAAAGATGGCAGGGTTAAATTAATGAGTGAAATCCTATCAGGAATCAAAGTTCTCAAGCTATACGCATGTAAGTTTTAGTTTTTATATGGAGATTGAGAATATAATGCATTGGTGCCTTAAAATATAAAACATTTTCATTCATCCGACGCTGTTTTTTATATTATTCCAGGGGAGCCGTCATTCCAAGATCAAATTGGAAAAATCCGTGGTAGAGAAATGACCGTGTTAACTAAACAGGCTTATTTACATGCAGTAACATCATTTCTGTGGTTGTAAGTTTCATTGAGAATTTGGTTTTTAAAATGTAAGTTATATAAGCATACTAAAACTAATATTATACTTTATTTTTGCGTTTAGCTGTGCACCATTTGTTGTGGCTCTAGTAACATTTGCAACCTACGTACTGATCGACGAGAAGAATGTCCTGGACTCTGAAAAGGCCTTCGTTTCGCTCAGTTTGTTTAACATTATGGCTATGCCAATGTCCGTTTTACCAATGATCATCGTAATGGCCGCTGAGGCTAGTGTCAGCTTGAAGCGTCTGGGAAAGTACCTGAATGCAGAAGAAATTGATGAAGATGCAGTTAAACACGAGCCTAACGATGAAGATCCAGTTGTCGTAGACAATGGCCAATTCTCTTGGGACACGGATGTAAACGAGCTACCAACATTAACGAATATAAATCTAAGACTTAAGAAAGGCTCTTTGGTCGCGGTTGTAGGAACTGTAGGTAGTGGAAAGAGTTCCCTGATCTCAGCAATCCTAGGTGAAATGATCAAGTTGAAAGGACGAGTGAATACCCAGGGAGAGGTTGCTTATATAGCCCAACAGGCTTGGATCCGAAATAGCACCCTGAAAGAGAACATAATTTTCGGAAAGGAGCCTAATACCCGAAAATATGAAAAAATTGTTGACTCTTGTGCTTTGAAACCGGATTTGGAAATTCTTCCAGCTGGAGATCAGACAGAAATTGGAGAGAAAGGAGTAAACCTTAGCGGTGGGCAGAAACAAAGAGTGTCCTTAGCTAGAAGCTGCTACTCGGATGCCGATGTATATCTTTTTGATGATCCCTTATCTGCCGTCGACAGTCATGTAGGAAAACATATCTTTGATAAAGTGTTGGGTCCAAAGGGTTTGCTTAAGAGTAAAACTAGACTTCTTGTGACACATGGAATCACATACTTGCCTCAGTGTGATCACATAATTGTTATGAAAGAAGGCCAAATAAGTGAAGAAGGAACTTACAAGGAACTTCTAGCAAAGAAGGGCTCCTTTGCAGACTTCCTCGTTCAGCACTTGGGCACTGATGACGATCAGCATGATGAAGAAATGACAAATGTAGTGATGGAACTGGAACAAGCTCTTGGAGGAAGGGAGAAAGTACTTGCAAGGCAAATGTCACAAATGTCTGATGACGGAGTATCTGGAGAGGGCGGCTCCATTAGAAAAAGGACAACTTCCATACGGTCTCACGATAGCGCAGGCACAACAACCCCAAGTCCCGCAAAGAGGGCATCTATTGCATCCTCGGCCACAACACCAAAGAAAGAAAAGGATGCACCTGAACAGAAAAAGGATAAGCTAATCGAAATAGAGAAGGCGGAAACCGGAAGTATCAAAGGAGACGTCTATATGCATTACTTTAAAGCTGTAGGAATGCCGCTTATGATTGGGACATTGCTGTTTCATGCAATAGCTCAGGGACTCCAAATTGCAACAAATTCATGGTTGAGTAAATGGTCAGAAGAGCCCCCAGCAGCAGATGGGACAATTGACAAAGGACAGAGGGATATGTATCTGGGAGTGTATGCCGCCCTTGGTTTAGGTCAATGTAAGTTGATTGAGGATTGCTATTTAGGTTTAATTTAGGATATTTTCCTGCGTAAAGCACACATTATTATCGAATTTTAAAATTTATTTTAGCAATTGGCGTTGTAATCGGTGCAATTGTGATGGCCGTGGGAATGCTAAAAGCATCTGCTAATCTTCACAACATCATGTTGATAAACGTTTTAAAGAGTCCTTCTTCGGTACGTCAATTTTATGCAGCACAGAAAAATGAGTACTTCTCGAATAAAGGGCTTATTATACCAATTTTCGTGATTTTTTATTACAGTTTTTTGACACTACGCCATTGGGGAGAGTTGTCAACCGTTTTGCAAAAGACGTGGACGTTGTTGACAATCAGCTGCCTATGAACGTTAAGTCTTGGCTTCGGTGCTTTTTCCAAGTTGTTGGAACAATAGCAATTATTTCGTACAGCACGCCAATTTTCCTTGCCGCTATTGTGCCTCTAGGAGTCGTTTACGTCCTAGTTAGGTAATGAAAAAATTCCCTTTCTTAATCTAATACATGTAAATAGTAAATTGTAAGTTGTGGGTTCACGAAGGTCGAAAATCATTCTTACAATCTTAAGACGATGTACCTATTTAAATATGCTCTTAACAGTTTATTTTGATTATCTTCCAGAATCTTAGTATTAGATGAAGCTACAGCTGCTGTTGATTTAGAAACTGATGACTTAATTCAGGAGACAATCCGTACTGCCTTCAAGGAATGCACTGTGCTAACAATAGCCCATCGATTGAATACGATCATGGATTCTACCAGGTACACTTATTTAATTTAAGTGAATGTATATGGATAAGCTATGAACTAATGAGGCATTTAGCTCTAATTACATATGCATATTTTGCTCTTTCAGGGTAATGGTACTTGACAGGGGTGAAATAAAGGAATTTGATTCTCCGTCCAATTTACTCCATAATAAGAAGTCTATATTCCATGGTATGGCCAAAGATGCTGGAATAGCACTACCATAAGCCGGCAATGTCTTCAATCAGACAGACTCAGAGTTCAGTTAATTTGTTTTGTATTATAATTAAAGATTTCTGTCTGTTATTTTAATTTCAAATTCTTCTTGCATGAAGACAAAAACCAAATTGGATAGACTAGACACTATTAGAATTATGTAGTTTTCGGAGTATTCATTATCATTGACTGTACTTATCAAATCAACATAATGTACTTAGGTATTGTTGTTATTACTTTGTTTAGTTTAATTTGGTTAAAAATATATTTGAACACGAGATGGCTAATATTTTCAAAACGAAACAGAGACTAGTGTGACTAGGACTAGACTAGTGCTTTGCCGTCAGTTTTATTCTTACTAAGGTAATTGAACATGATGTGTTGCACAAATTGTGATGGTATTACGTTACGATGTACATAATTCGTTAGTACTTTGTACCACTTTGTTAAACAGTTGCCAGTAAAGAATTGTACGTACGCAGATAAGTGCAGAAAATATTGCTTTAACAGGCTTTCAGTTAAGTTTGGTTCCTATTTAACGAGAATGGCTTGATTTTTGCTTTAAAGGATGAAATAGTTCCGCCGAATAGTAAACACAGAAGAAGAGTGGTGTACCGAATTGCGTAAGTGTACTTAAGTAGAAAAGTTATGTAGCAGTTTATTATAATAAAATGTTATATAGATGTACTCTTAATCTTAACTAATTATTGTTGATATGTGTCTTGTTCTACTTGGACGAAATATGTACCCTTCTGAAATGCGAAATGATTAAATTCAGATGATGAGTTATTACACTGTATGTAGAACGCAATTGACAACTAACAGTACTTCCCTGCATTACCTATTAAATGCCAGTGCATTTTTACACCACAACTTCATCATTCAAAGTTCATTCCAAATTCCATCCGTACATTGCTAAACACAAACATTGCAGGCTCGATAACATTTGACACTTTGATAGCTAAAATTTGAGCTATATTACCATTTAATAACCACAAAGCAACAGCAGTGTGACAAGTGGCTTTGGTTTAAGTTTCGTAGCAAAGCAGGCCTTAAAATAATCGTCCCGTTTCAATGATATTTTTTAAAGAATTAATGCCCAGCTTCATTACGTCTTTATACGTCATTTCAAATGGAAGGAAAACGGTCAGAGAGGAAATGCGAAGACGAGATACGAGTACAATACGAAAACCAATCTAAAATTCAATTTGCATAACTGAAAAACAATTGGGTTGAATGGCTGTACGTTTCCTTTCAAATTCAAATTGAAATTCCGAAAGAAGAAGCCTGCAGATAGCGCAAGCGTAGCAAAGCAGAACAAGGGCAAGAGGAAAGAGGACCAGCAGCCAGTCGTACATGAACTCTCTTTGTTGGCTGAAATATGCGTTCCTCTTCCGTATTTGGGTTCAAATTTGAACTTTTGAAATAGTCATTTATAATGGCCTTTTTCCATAGCGCACGAAATTTCAAAAATTGAAATTGTCAGAAGTCAGAAACATGCAGATATGCTGCAAACTGGCCATTTGCCGTTTGTCAGTCTGTTCTGAGCGTTCGGGGTCAATAGAGGAGTAGTGAAAACGGAAATTTGAAACCGAAAGTTTATATTCAGTTAGAAATTTTTTTAAAAAATGATTTAGTTTCACTTTGCTCGTCTCTGCTAAAAACGCCAGTTGAGCTTAACTAAAAGCTGATCGTTTTTATTTTTACGTATAACTTTAAAACAACTTTAAACTTTCTTGTTTAATTAACTTAGGTTTCGTGAGTGGTCAAGTTGTAAATAAGCAAACTGCAAACTATCCATAATTATTGTAATTTTTTGGCTTTGACTTATGGTGACCATAATTTGAAGTGGTAAAATAAGTACATTTTGAGACCTTAAAAATTTAATGTTTAAAACGGTAATTTAGGCAGTTTTCTCGTTAAATTTTCAACCATGCACATACTTTAATTTAATATTGACCTTCCTCAAATCAAATGAGAAGCGAATAAAACGACATTGCAGGCGAGGTTCCAAATTTGCAGGGCTGGTTGCCCTTTGCAAACCCATCTCGAGAAAATTTTGGCATTGTTGCTATCGGTACTTGACTTTTGGCTAGACCCGACTGGGATTTTTGACAAATGCCCACATGAAAGTACCCTTATTTTTCATCCGATTTATTCGGTGTCAAATTGAAGGTAATGAATGCACTTCGGGAGAATTTTTTTTATTTTCTCTGAACTCTAATTTTTTACCTTTCAAATTGTAATTTCAAGTAGGGCTCACAGTTACCGTGAAATTTTAGCAATCTTCAATAGCACTCATAAGTAAGGTAAAACATTAGAGTTTAGAAAAAATATTATAATGCTCCAGAGCTGCATTCGTCAGCTTATATTGATACCTCATTCGATAAAATCGACTGAACTGACTGAAGAATAAGGGTAGGTACTTTCATATGGATATATGAATGCTCTTGTCTTGGCTAGACCGGACGGGGATTCGCGACAAAGGCCCATCAGAAAGTATCCTTATTATTATTTGCCTTGTGCCTTGTAGTAGGCAATATGTTATTGGAAACATA
>JAHZND010005560.1:0-16152 GCA_027744115.1 Acrocyrtus sp. NNG-2020
TGTAGTACCACTTCAGCTTGTAGTTGTAGAAGAAATCAAAAAGTGTTTTGTTAAGTTTTCCAGAACGGTTGACTTTTTCCTGAACGCCCTTGTAAATCCTGTCAAGAACTAGAGGGACACTGGCCATAATTGTAGGTCCAGCAGTAGGTGAATTTGTACCTAAAACCATGTTTAAAATTAAAGTTAATTTCAGTTACATATGAAAGTTAGTTGTGAAAGTGATTAGTTACGATAAATTGTATCCCTACCTTTGTCAGAGCGTTTTCCCTTCGCAATTACATCACAGAATGCTATAATTTCAACGTCCTCTCGGAAACCAGAAGTGTCCGTTTTAGTTAGAGGATCTTCCATATAAATAACCTTCTTAACATTTGGAGTATGCTGCAGGACATGTTTGAACTTAGGGAGTTGCTCGTGTGATGTCAAAACGAATTCAACTTCGGTTTCCTTTAGCCCGTGGACAATTGCTTCTTCACCCAGTGTAGCGTACAGTGTAACAACTGTAGAAAATAAAAATTACGTTAATTACATAATGAGACTTCTAACAATATGGAGGCAAAATACCTGTTTTAGTTTAAATGAATATTGGCATACGGGTAAGATTTTGTCGGAAAGCAGCCATTGCAGCGAGAAGCCATTCTGCTCTCGTTTCTGCTAAAATCGCCACCTTGTTCGTTGGCTCCAGACCTAATTCCCGAAGTCCCTTACTGAAGCTCAAAGATAAGCGATCAACTTCCTTGTAAGTCTTCCATAAATAGTCTCCCAGGACGTATTTCTTGAAAACCCTTCCATTAGGCTGCTTTTCATCTTCCTCGTCAATTACTTCTCGGGATCCCAAGCATTTTTTCGATCCATTTCTTACCACTGCGTACTGGAATACTTTGTCCATTGTATCAATTCTCTTTTCTTCCAGTTCAATGTGCATCGCTGAAATTGGAGTGATGCTCCTGTAAGTGATTCCTCCTTCATAGCTTACAGCCACGGCCTTATAAGTAAAAAATGAAATAAATTAATGATATTGGCCAATCCAACATGTATGCTCTCGTGCTTAACCGGTACAATGAACCTATATTTAAGCATAAATAAAAACAAACTTAGCTAAACATTGCATAAAGCCGGTGTTAGAGAAATCAACGCCATATTAGTAAGAAGTAAGAACGATTCCCTGTTCCAATATGACCTAAATCCCGTTTCATACGAATTACAGTATAACTACTTAATCTTCCGCCAGCAATGCCAAAGTCGGAGGAAAGTTCACCTGGTCAAACATGGTCAACGTGTAATATTTAAAGATTTTTTCGTGAAGCCGGCACATGGCTTTTCAAAGATTGTGGATGATACGTGATGCTTTGTGTAATTGTGACAATAATGACCCTGAAAAAACTGCCCTTTGAACGTTTGCTCATTGCTCAACTACTTGTGCAAACATGCAGAAGTAGTAAATCAGTAAATGGTAACTGGTAACATACTTTTCTTCTCTATCTATAATGCTTCTGCAAACATTGACAACAAAATTGTTAAAAATTATTTAGTAATCTCTCATCAATTTCGCTTCTGTCACGCCAATCGCATATATAAATAGATGGACACAAGTTTTGTCACACAACTTGCCACACCGAATGTCACGACGAAATTTAATTATCAAACTAAATGCGGCGATGGAATTTTGCATACAGCTTTCAATTTTCAGTTGAAACAAAAGTAATTTCAATCCTAAAGGTGTTCCTGACTGACTGACTGACTGATGATAAACTAGCTATAACTTTTTCAGGTACTGTTGATTATTGCAAAGTAAGCTATTATCATCCTCTGACACTCTACACTGTTTATCTCATGAAAACATTTAAAAGGCAACTGCCTCGCTAAAGCTGCTAAATACGTAGCATATAAAGTACATGAGGAGTTTCCCTTTTCTCAAGCCCTAAAATTACCTTTGGCTCCTTGTAGTCTCTTATTTTCTTCCATGGCTGCTGGAGAATATAGTAGATGGGTAATGTGATGAATCCGTAGATTGCAGTGATAACATAAAGAATTCCTTTAACTAGCGAGTCCGCCGCCATTCTGACTTCTAAGACGGTTAACAAATCTCTATAGGGTAACGTGGTCAGATCTGAAATACAAAAATTAGAATGTATGAATAATTATTGTTCCAGCCAACTAAAGGGGATATATAGAATGATTCTAAATACACATATGCAACTGTAGATATACATAGCTTTAGCAAATGAACCGGTGAATTGTCAATGTCATTTAACACGATGCAATTATTAGAGTGTCCCAGTATAAATTAAATACTGCATTAACTGCATGATATACTAGTAGGTATTAACATGATATGCGTTTTGATGCAATGGTTAGTCCGTCGAGTTTTGCCTAAGCCTAAACCTACCCCTATCTGGAATTATTACCTACCCATGTGCTGACTGACAACTGAGATGTGTCAGATCCGTTTCGTTACCTAATCGTAAGCTATGAATCTTTCACGGCAGTAAATGCTCATGTCCACGATTGTTGCGGTGGATAATAATGAAAATGAAGTGTAGTAGTTTATTGTTTACAGATTTGCAATGCCAAAACAGTGTTTATTGCCTGAATTCTGAAATCAGATTTTTTCACATCGATAAGGTGATAAAGCTGATTAGACCATGAGCCGTGGAATGAAGAAGGAAGTAGTATTAATTTGAGGTAGCTGCGAACACAGAATAGCCGACAGGGTCTCTCCGTATAATTTGCAATACTTTCTACCTTTAATAAAATACTCCTCATACGGCATATTATACTATTTCAAAGGAATTTTATGATTGCATTTTGACATTATTAAGCCTCTGATGATCACAACGTGAAGCTACTTTAATTTTTTTTTACTAGTTTCCACTTTCCACTATCACTATCCGCCTCGCACGTACCTCGTAATTCCAATATTCTAGGTAAATACGCCATGCATGTTGCATGCATGAATGTGTCAATAAAAAAAGTAGTTTCGCAACTCTATAGGAAAACGTTTTATGGTACATAGCAAATTTGAATTACCTAACAGGTCTACTTTCAACTTTCCGGATAACCCCTCAGAGTTCCGATGATAAAGTTTATGCCACTCTCTCCTCCTTCCAATAGTCGCCCTTATAGCCTTTTATCAGACTCTACCAATTGCCGGTGTGGTATAATGTTTGGTCACTTAAATAAATATATAAATTAATATGTAGGTAATTACCATTCAATACGCATGCAACATGCAAGCGTTTCTGGTCCAAAATCAACAATGAGCTTCCACAGGACTAAACTCTCTCTTGTCTGCTCACTTTCTTAATTTCCACTGCATAACCGCTTTTGTGCTGTATGGCTATATTATGTTCTTTGCTGATATCGCTCCCGTTTTCCTCAACCAAGTTAGTGAGTGCACGACAGCTCAACAACTGCACTAATATACACGATTAGCTATCATTTACACTAAAGCAAGGCCACAGAAATTCAGCTTCCAGCAACACTGGAAATCATGACACGTCGAATGACTGTGACTGCTGATTATTTAATGGTCCTTATGATTATAACATCACTCCCTACCAGGCCAAACTTTCATCTCAGTAAGAGTGAGAAACTAAAATGAATGAAATGAAACATTCCGTTCTCGTTCAGACATCTACAATAAGCAATAACCTTCCATAATGAGATCTCCCCGTTTAGTGGAAGGAGATAGCGGTGCTGATGGGGTGGGATGATGGGAATGTCAAATGTGCGTATGTCGTACAATTAGTAGAGAGCAAAGTTTCTCTGGTGGTCTGACGCTGGATTAAAGTTCACTTTTATATACTTTGTTTGTGTCATAATATACAGACAACCTTCTTCTCTGTATATTGGTAGTGTGTGCAGTTAATATTAATGCACACAATACGTAACCGTTCGTAGTAGTAATAGAATGACTGCGCTTTTCAAGCTCTGTGACGTTCAGCGCGTAGCTTATGAGAACACAGTCCCTGAGCTGTTGCAGCACGCCACGATGAAAGAGTTGTGGCTTTGGCTACACCAATATACTTGTGGTCAGATAGTCCAGGGGAGAGAAATACAAAGTATCATTCTCAAAAAGTGTGACACGACATATATTACAAAATAGGACTGTTAGGACTTCAATTTCAATATCATAATTTTTATAAACTTCTGACAGCCATACTACTACTCTTTATATAGAATTTCGTGGCGTGACAGCTCTGCCTGTGAAATTGACTCAGTGGATCATTTTTTGTATTTCATGTGTGGAAATAACTGATACGGAGTATCTAAAACTATTGTAAATATTTGTGCTTATCTACATAGCACAAGTACCCACTGAGACAGAGTAATCCCTATCAATTGGAGTTATTGTGTTGTGGATTTGTGGATATATTAATACAACATCCACTCCCTGCCAATTGCACAAACTATGCCTCTTTAGTTTGCTAAACAGTACATGTAAATTGTAAGTTTACTGATTATGTGCGTAAATAAAAAGGGGCAGGTAAGATACCAAATATGAGTTTTAAGATTTCCAAGAATGCATTGGGAATGATAATCGAGAATGCGGTTTGATTTGATAAACAGTCATTGCGGCTGAACGACAATGATGCACTACGGAAAAGTTTACTTGCATTTATTCCAGTTTTATTCGGTTAGAGCTTACCCCATAGCAGAATTGGAGTTTAGTACCTTGCACATTGATATCTTTATATGACGACATAAGTAGTTGATGTGCAGTGGAAAATTCTATGCTTTCACAATCGTCATTAAGATTACACCTATTCTGCCATCATGCTCTGCACTCTGTACAGAGCAATTTCCATAGTGCATTGGAGCGTGTTACACGATCTGATGGTTGATAATTACCACAAGTGCGCACATCCGTTTTATTTCTTCCTTCTGCCAATTCTCAGTATAATATGCACAAACGAATAAAAATAAGCACTGTTTTAAGCACTTACGGCATATAGGCGAGTAAAATAGTTGAGAGTGGGCTCTAAATAACGAGGAAAACACACTTCTATGATATGTCCAATGCAATATTAAACTAGACAGGGGGAGATCTTGACCTTCTTCATGGAAATGTCTGGCTTTTTGAGATATGCATCTTGAATTAATCAATACATGCTGGAATGGATAAACTTTCCTTCCATGCATTACGACCACGCAGTACACTGATGCTACAGTTTGTCTTTTGGATCAGCATGTCATGACATCGAAACTTCAGGTATAAGAACAATGGTTAAAAAATTTGATTGTGATGGATTATGTAATTTAGCAAAGTGTTTCGTAACAAATCCTTCCCAAACAATCAGTGAAATTGTCTGCCGCTTATGCCTATTCAGAAAGACTCAAGATAGTAACAAATTCTATGATAAACCAGCATTTTGAACTGTAGAATAAAGGTCAAAAGTTATTTATATTTCCATTCTAAGTATGCAGTACAAAGTCCAGCCAAGATAGAGTTCGTCATGCTCGCAGGCTTAATGACTCACTTCAGAATGTACCATGCTGCACATGTGGCTCATCAAATTCTATTACAGACAGCAGTTCCTAAAAAATTTTAGTACTTCAACCGAAAAATAATGGTTGCATTTGTTTAGCTATTTTAAAAGGGGCATACTATTTATACATTGCGACCACGACTGTCGACTATTTATCCAAATTCCTACAGTTTCTATCATAACCGAGCAAAAATGTGGTTTAATTTTCCATTAGATTATGAATTACCTACGCACTATGCGTACAATGTACTGCGAATGTGATATGAGTTACTAAAAAAATTGATCAACAAAAGAATTAGATAAAGTTGAATGAGCGAGTTTGCCTAAGCCTACAACCAAGCCAAGAGCCTCGAACTTCAAACGATCGATGATTGCAAAACTCTTCTCCATTTAAGCTAGTGAAACATGCGAAAATTTGACTCATTTTTACTCCATATATCTATACAAGACAGCAGAGACGATCAGACGAAGTATTAGTCATTTCTTGGCTTATTTCGCAGTAGCTGTAGCTGTACAGTAATCTTCTCTTGAGACGCAAAATTTATAACCTTCAACCCACTAACTCTTCTCAATCCCAATACCAAAAGCCTGCATTGAAACGTCAAAATTGCCAATTTTAATGACAAAATAGTAAAATTACTAATATGTCTGAGGCTTTACATATGAAATAGGCCATGCAGTACAAATGTACTCACTCAATTTTCTGTGCTTTAAAATCACTCAATATAGCACACATAACACATAACGGAGTATGCTGTAATACACATCGCTTCAATCTTGTTTTAACCTCACAGAAAATGAAGCAAAAAATGACGCCGCCGTCATCTCGCTATGTAACGTTTACATATGAAGCGAATTTTTGCATGTAAATCTACTACGCACCGACAGTACAACAATTTCTACCTGTGCGTGTTCCCTTCCTCCCACAATGCACATTCCACACTAGGCTTTTTCGTATTACCTAATACTAATATTTACTCGTTTGCAGATCCATGCACATGTAATCTCAATTTTAAAAAAATACTCGCAAAAATAATAGATAAAATTCATATCATATCAACGAAGCGCACACTTTGTTGCAATAAACTTTTTAAAGAAATGACGTCCCTACGCAAGATAAAAATTTTGGTGTGAGAGATTTTTAAGCGTTTTTAGCACACACTTTTGCAAGTTGCAACTTTATGTAGCCTCTTTGTTTTACTTAAAATACTGATACTTACTCAATTGAGTAGGGGCTTTCCGGAAGAGCCTATGTAATCTTCTTTGTTACAGTAAGTTCCCTTGATAATCTTGACGTTCAAACAATGTAAGCACTAAAATGACTCTGTTTGCTGTTTCTCAGTGAACACTGTAAACGTAAATTCACTTCAATTCGTATTTGAATGCTCTAACTCAAACTTGTTTACTTGTCCAATGTACTAAAAGAAATAGCACCAAATTCCACAACAACTGTTCATTACTGATATTGGATAGGGATAGGTAACATATCATTGATCTGACGTATAGCTATCTTGTTAATTGCTTATATCCTGTTTATTAATCTTGGCAGTTTGAAAGCAACGAAAATACTTTGGTCTTCTAATACCCCATACACCTTAATTATCTTCTCCAATATAATTATCGTGTTCGTGTTGCTTGAGTTCCTTCCAAAAAACACCTTGCTACCCTTTCCAACATGCTATCGCATCAATCAATTATTTCGTGCAGTCTATATAGAGATACGATAACCACTCCGTGACACTAGAACTATCGTATTTTATATTGTTCCGCATTTTCAGATCCTTCCTTTTTTCTTATGTTTTAGTCCAACCAGCAGCAACAAACAACGAACAGGAAAGTTAGTTCTCGACTTGTATAAGAGTTCTGCAAAAATAAAACTGAGCAAGCACTCAACATGTGCTATTATAAACGAATAACCATACGTGTCCTTTTGGCGAAAAAAAAATTAACAATGTTATTCCGTCTAATACTATGTTACTAGACACTAGACGCTAGACTTGAACGTATCTGTTTTTACCTGCAAAAAGCAGCCTACCTCTTTCTCTCAAAAATCCAACATGCCTCTAGGCAACTTTCTGGACCATGTATAAATTCGACAGGACCACTTTTCCTAAACAAATTGTGAGATGAAGAAACTGAATCAGCAACTTCACATCAACTGCACTTACTACCTATGCGAATAGATCGCAGTATTAATTCATGATGCCAAGAGCTAACAAAGTGCTGAAACCTAGCTTTGTGCAGAATGCTGAACAAACTCAAACAACTCACTCAGCTCAGGATAAACATTTGCTCGCTAAAGCTTTGCAATACTTTATTCTATCGTAAACCTGTGCCTCGACAGGTATACCAGTTACGTATATTAGGTGAGTTAGCAATTTCAAAGCAGTTGTAGAATCATCAGCATAGAACTTACTTGCAGTATCATCATCATCATCATCATTACTATTAGGGACATACTTCATATAATACGCTTCCACCTTCCATATAGGAACAACAAAACCTTGATTGCTAATATGGTCCCATTTTCTAATCCCACATTGTCTATGCGGCCATGTACATATCGTAAAAAATTATATACTCTGTGCTGTAAATTATATAGACTTAAAATAATACTAGCAAGCAGCATTGAATTGACGATTACGACGAAGGTTACCATTCTATGTACACGTTTCCTTTCAATCAGATTTCATACTAGAGATGCAGTGCAGTTGCAACAATGTACGTTCCTTATGAACGCATATAAAATTATAAAGTGTACAGCATTTGGTCTGTGCTGGACAACATGGACGGAAGATCATTCTAGTGAGCAGCTCACTGTGAGCTTTGCAACTACATGAATTTAGTTTTGAATGTTCAATTAGCAATGTTGCGAAACTGCGTCGTCTCAGTGTGAATAGAACTCATATAGGTCGCGATGCATTAGATTATAGAGAGTATAACAAATAATTATAGGCCATAGTTTTCCTATCTAATACTGAATCCATAGTGCGCAATTTTGAACGCAAAACGTAGTTCATTTTTAGAGACAGAAGTATGGCACAACAGGTGGCGAATGTCCATCTTTCGATCAGCATCTATTGCTCAATTCAGTTTCAGGAGGGTGGCAAATGTACCAAGTTTTTGGTACATTTGCCATATTAGAGGTATCATAGACGCATTAGGATACCTTCTTATAAAATTGTCTGGATGTGCCAGACACGCTGAAAGGAAAAAATACTGCGCATTTTAAAATTGGATCTTTGTTCGGATGAAAAATGCGCTATTGCTATTATTCTGTAAACACTATATTCGCCCTACATTGTCAACATTGTAATGTATTTCACCATTTTTTTCGCTGTTTCAAACAAATGATGCATGTTGGGGACTCGCGTTACGGTACACTGCTCTTTAATTTGCAGTTTGTCGAATGGAATAATTGGCTCATGGCTCGGTTTACAAAAACCTGGAGTCACATTAAAAAGGTACTATCCATTATATGGAATAGCAAATTATTATTGTTTGCTTACAATGAGCGATTCAATCATGGAACGCCCTTACATAACATCTCACCCGCAACTTATTACACAAGAAATGATAATAGGTAATTTATTGCTGTGTCTGTGTGGAGGCTTTACTTTTAGACATCGCGGCAGTGAAACCTGTTCCATGGATCAACGGCACGACAAAAGTAGTAAAATCCAGTATAATTCGAATGATGGAAACTTTAAGAAAGGCATGGAAGCAACGAGGGCAAGTGCACGGAAAAAACCTTTACTCCTTTTTTTCCCTTTCGTATCTTAAGAATTAGTGCATGGGCAAAAGGGCAGAGTCCCTCTCATAAAAAGTCCAAAGTAATAAAGGACACTGCTCGTTTTACTTTATTCTATGCATCATGATGAATCATACTAACTTCTTACATACAACAAAGATAACCTAAAATGGCTGCATTTAAAACAAATCTCGAAATTAAATATGTAGACTTTAAAAATATCAAGAGCATTCCTCTGCGGCGTGTTACGACGGGAAGGAATCAATGAATGAAGTTTTACCCTTACCCTCTAGCACGCGTTCTGGAGATGCTCACGCAGTGAAATTCACTCCAGACTTCAGACGATCACACGAACTCCAAATCCTCAATAATATACTTGCATAATTAAGACAAATAGCCAACTGCGGCGAGCTTTCTATCGGTGCATAAGTATGCATCTATTTTATCGCCTATATTTATACGCTATTTAGAAGATTTTAAGTGCTTGCTTAAATAGACTAAATTAGGAAATTAAAGATGGGGGACTGGCTATCCTGTCTGGTGATGTTAAGTTTCTAGATCCAGTGAATCATCATTTATTTGTATGCCCTACCTAATATCTGTCTAGGTATAGTAGAATATGAAGGAATGAATTTAAAAATGAATAGGTTTATAAAGTATAGGACAGTTAAGTATTATGTCAAAATTTGGCTTCGCCGAATGGTTATAATAATCTGTTGAATAGTCAGCAGTATGAAACAAATGAATGGTATAGCTTTATTTCCAAATCAGACAATCAATTCAGGTCTCTTACGAAGTCTTACATTGCCCATGCGGTACCTACACGTTTTTCAGGTTTAAGAAACTATGTGAAAATGGAAAATTTTAGCTGGTAAAAGTATTCTCACCAGCAAACATCTACGTTCTCAGTGACTCATAATAATTTAAAGTTACGTGGTGGAAGAAAACTTTAAAACTTTGACAAAGATTAAAATCTGATACACGTACCTGTGCTGGATTGGCTTGATGGATGCATCATCTCATTCAAATAATTAATCTATCCATACAGGTGCCTAGCAGAAGAACAAATGTAAAATGCCAAAAATGATTACTATAATCAGTAACAATAAATAACTAGTCTAGTTCTCCAAGATAATTTGTGCTGAAATGAAGTCAGTTCTTGTTCTTGGTGAACTCAAAATCACTTTCCTGACATGTACAGGGCATTTTTTATTTCGGGGCTGTATAAGAATCTTTAATAACTCTGTAACCGTCGATCTTCCTGTTGCAACCCGTATGTCAAAAAATAGCAAACAAAACTAAATTTTGTTGAGGTCTAGTGCTGGGACTTAAAATTTATCCTAGTGATGCTGAGCGACGAATTTTAAAAATGGTTACGAAGCAACATGGCTTGTTCTTATTACAATTTACACGTAAAGCCTTCTAATACAAAACGCCCTGTACAATGATAGATACCATTGCAATTATGGTGTGTAGGTGCATTAATTTTCCTCAGATCCATAAATTGGATCGCTGTACATGTCTTTTCCTTGCATGATATCATGATATAACTACAAGAGCGTTAGTGTCTTGTTTTCTTATCGTTTCTACTGTTTCCCAGTTTCATCATACCACGATAATCGGCACATTTGATGCGAAATGGTCTAATGTGTTGAGTACCCAGTTCTCACGCGCAGCTGTGATTTAATTGTATGCTGCATGAAGTTGGGTTGTAGACTGTGGATTTGGTCGACCAATTTACTAATATTTCTCACAATTCAAATAAAGAAGCCAGAAGGTGCCAGAACACACTCGAGGAGCTTTTAAATTTGAATTACTGTGAAAGAGGAAAAGGATATTTCAAAATACTTTTTAAAATGTAATGTAAAAGGAAATCGTCATTTAGCTGCATTAGTAAATTAGTAATCATATCTTTTGGAGTAGTCCGAAGATTTCGTAATTTACACAACTTAAGGAAAATCAACTCACTTAAAATATTAACCATAAGTTCAGATTATAAATCTAATAAGAAAATTTAAAGTGGAAACCTATAGCATTTCTAACCACCGTATATGGTTACTTCTATGGCCAAGATACGCACCTATTTTAGCTATTGATGCTCCTAAAATGATTTAAAATGATCCGTGCCAAGTTAATTTACAATGAAAAACATTAACTTTAAGATTCCGGTTGTGAATCCAAATTTCCCAAAATCCAGCAGTTTAATAAAACGCACAATCACTGCTCATGGACATGCACAAAATTCTTCAAAATTATACTCTTATGAACTTTCCCCATCGGAACTTTTCACCGGAAAACGCGTATTTTCAGCTTAAGTCGAACTGTAACCGGCGTTTCATTAGTCATTTCTGATTCATATTTCAACTTAATATGGATATTTGTATCAGAAATTATACATAATTTAATAATATTTTTCTTTAGAAGCTTGACAGTCAGTGATCGCGACTCCATGCATCAGAGTTTTTCAAAACGACCTTCCTCGCCTTCCAAGTACTTTGCTATATCCACTGTGATACTTCTAAATTCTATCTGTTATTATATATAAAACTGCTTGTAAAACTTTTCTTAATCTTTAAACTTCGAATAATTGAAGTGAAGTAGGTACTTAAATCTTGGTAAATCTTTATTACATGTCTTAAACCGCGGGAAGCAGGATCAACAATGTGCAATCCTATGGGATGATAGACTTCTTGGTTTTGGTTGTAAATAAAATTTCTGACCTTCGCTATTGCCTATTAAAGCGTAATAAGTATATTATTTCACAAATTAGTGGCAAGGAAAATTTAGTCATTTTATCATACCTTTTCCATGGAAGACTTTCCGCATATACGTATTATGTAGCATGTAAAGAACTTAAACGTCTCACTGCAAGCAGTTATGAAACCCGTGTGTTCTACTTCTTCAAAATACGTGTTAATTTCTGCAACCGTATATTCAAAATCTTCCTTGTCAACCTAAGTACACGTGTCAATAATTTATTGCTGGATAAAACTTGTTGTTAGCTTACAGTCGCAGTATGATTTAGCTACTAATGAGGGAATTTATATTACCCATTTATTTAACCCATCCGGCATTTCCAACGAAAATTGTGTCATGTTGGCACTATCAGGGGAACCAAAATCACGCGGAACGATAAATCGTTCATCGGCACTTGGTAATCCTCGCTTACGGCACATCATTACAATTTTTGAACGTGTTTTATCAATACCGCTGTTAGTAAATCCAAGACTTTGCCGGGTTATACTAAGAGATGACGATGCAACGGAGGAAAGACCTCTCGGAGATGCTCTCCCTGAAGTGGGTTCTTTCGGCTCTAGCATGGTTAAAGTTTGATATTCGCACGCAAAATGGTTAAAAATATGAACAATATCCCTATCTTTAGTATATCTTTCTCATAATCCAAGAATGTATACATTTGAGAATGTCTCACTCAGCTCAATCAACATTCAACCAGACAAAAAGTACCTGGACGACATGAATAGTGTAATAAATATAACCTTCATAAGATCTATCCACCATGGATGGATGTGAATGGATGTATGTACTAGTAACTTTTCTTAAGATTTATTGAAAGGTAAGTAGTTATCTATACATGCTGAGAGAACGCAATATAAACATTTATAAAATTGTAACAAGTCGTGTTATTTATAACGTTTACTTATAAACAATTAAAAAGTCAATAATGTGTTAAATTGAAAGTAAAAATGCACATTCCGTCATTCCTAGAACAGATTATGCAACAACACCTACAGGGAAAAGACTAGTAGAAAAAACTACCAGTGCAAAGATGTAAGTTGACAATGATAAGTGAGCAGAATTGGCAGGGGATGGTTGGGGTGCTGCAAAAAAAATTCACATACCTATTTACAAATTTGTTAAATGCACTGCGTAATTAACAGAAATTGTGATAGTATTATACCCCCTGCATAGCATCTTCCTTCGTTCTGAAGACAATATTCAGGCTGTAATCTATCTGCACGAATGCCACGAAGTACCATCCGGTTCCTGTTGGTCACCATTCGAACCTCAGCCTCGCTGTGACTTGTTGTTGGATGCGACCATACTCTTTCTGCGTGAGCTGCAGCCCTTGGCCAGATTCGGCTTTCTAAGTTGTTATCATCCGCCTGCAAAATAAATTCATTTTAGATTTTCAAATTATAATGCAAGTTATAAGTTTTCATCATGATATGCAAAAAAAACTAGGGAGGTGTTTTAACTTTATAGGTAATATTGTCGTACCTGCTCACTCCAAAGAGCCGTTTCTGATCCGATGATTTGCTTATTTTTCACAGCTTCTTCCGCTTCAGATTCACTTACCCATTGAGCATAAATTTTTTGGGGATCGTTATCGTAAATTGTCTAGCAATAAGGCATATTTTCAAAAGCAGCAGAAAAATATTAGGTTGGATGGGTTTTTGTGCAATAAACTTAAAATCATACCTGCCATCCTTTGATGGGAGAGCACCAATTGTTACCGCTGCCTAGCCAAGCCTGGAATCCACAATCTAGGTACATTGCATCCACATTGCTAAATATTGTCTGATATCCCTTCTGAAGTAATCCGCTGATTGTTTCATCTTTAGCTACAATATGCATAAAATAGTCCAGGCCAAGTTAAAAATTTGACATTGAATTCCGTAATTATAAAATAGGCGCATATTATTTCACGCACAATCACTCCAAATCTGAATTATGTACTTGGTCTTGTCAATAAAATGCTCAATTCGATCTGGATGAGTGAGCCCCGATGTCCATAGAATAGTCTGCGTACCAGTAGAGTTACTGGCCTTGTACATCTTCTTCAGGACTATTATAAATAAACTTAAGGCATCAAGACAATAGTTTTTCAGTAAATGAATATGTCATATGTACATGAACCCAAGAAATTTACCTTTATCCTGCCATTTTGCCCACAATCTGAAAAATCCCTCATCGTCCAACGTAAGGTTATTCATTTTCATCCAATTAACGATTTCTGTAATGTTTCTGTAACATTCAAAGTCCACCTATACATGGTACAACCCACTTGATTAGTAAGGGATCACCAAAATGGAATCACATAGGAAAGAGCCGAAGCACTCACTTCATCACCTCCTAGATGAATTATATCCGTGTCGAAAACATCAAACATGTCCTTTAAAATTTCACCTGGAGAGATAAACGCTTTACATTTAAAGGACGCTATTATGTTCGTTACAAATTAAATGCCAAGTAACGTACCAACTACTCCTATAACATTCTTGTTCACTATATTTAATTGTCCACATGGAGGTTGAACGCAAAAGCCATTCCAGGGTTCCTTGTTAAGGCATACAATCAAATTACCAAAACCGGCATCTTTTCCCCACTGGTATCCATAACCTTTTTTATAAAAATAAACTGCACGTAAGAAGAATACCTTGCAAATTTTGCGGTCTTATTATTAATCGAGTAAATTAAATTTTGTACCCGAGTGAGCTGGCTGATCCAGCTCTGGAATTATTTTTACACCTCTTTGTCTGGCATATTTTACTAGACCTTCGATGTCAGACTTTCTGTAAATCTTATCCGGGGCATAAGCACCATACTCCATCATCTACGGAAGTTTACTCCATGAAATATTTGGGATGCAATAATAGGCAATACCGATCCAAAAGAAGGGAAGTGTGTACTATGTGCATATTGTTATCTACCTTTGGTAACCTTTGAACTTCCATAGGAAATGAATTGGAATCTGTGATGTGCCAATGAAACACTGAAAGCTTGTTATAACTCATTCCATCAATAAGTCTCTTCAGTTGTTCTATCGAATAGTAATTTCTCGCTGTGTCCAGCATTATTCCTCGATATGCGAACACGGGTTCATCATCAATCGAAACATTACTGACTATCTGTAACAGAAGAACAAGATGGAAATGTATGTACTTTGTGAGGTTTTCGTCATTATTTCAGAGTAGTTAATCTTTACCTGCAGGGCATCATTATCCATATCATACGCAATAAGCTGGCTCAATGTCTCCAGGCCATGTCTAATTCCAAAAAATGTTTTGCCTAATATGTTTGCTTCAACGCTTGACTGATAAAATCACATCAAAATTTAATTTTTCATTATAAAAATAATGTGGATTTTTAATAATTGAGCTATCATCTTTGCTAAAGTCCCTCAGCATTTTCTTACGGAGTTGTGCTCTGAATTCACAGTTGTAGTTACTGTCAATGTGTAGGATTCATCAGTTTGTAAGCCTATCTGCGTGGTATCGGAGGACGTTTGCAGTGTAATTTTTAACTGATGTTTCAAAATGTCTTCATTTGTTTCCGATTTCGGCTGTAAAGTATTAAGATATGTATAACGGTTAACCATTACAGAATATAATCATAGAAGAGGAAGAAAGAAACATGTTATTATTACAATTTTCAGATATGACTTAAAAATCTCAAAGGCTTCCTGAACCATACTTCTGACGGAGTCGGGATTGTCTATATCTTCAACAGTAATTTTAGAGGGGTAAAGTGATACAAGCTGCTTTCCAATGTAAGTCTAAGAAACAGATATGCTTGTGTGTGTATATTAAGTTATTGATAAACAAATGTACTATTTTATTTTTAATAGAATGTAAGTGTGTTAGTTAAGTTGGCTAATAAATTTATTTTACGTTGCCGGTAGGTTTCGGCCACAAGCTTCCAAGATTGTCACAATTTAGTTTACAAACATCCTGCGGAACTCCCGATGTGTTAACTAGTTCAGATTTTAGCTGGCGGAGGCATTTTTGATTTACGCAGATCCAGGTATACGGCGAACTAATAATTATAATATCGTCCGTTCGAGTCCTTGATGCTGACAAAGAACGTTTATATTTTATACATACAATTTTATTTTTTTACAAAATTCTGGAAGAAAACGATAGTTGAAATCTTCCGAATTTAATTGGT
>JAHZND010005561.1:0-11520 GCA_027744115.1 Acrocyrtus sp. NNG-2020
AGATAGATAAGAAAATTGCAGTGAAAGAAGTAATGTTTATTTGTGTGTAGGTGGAGGAAGGAATGAAAAAAGGAGGTATAATTTTTGCAAAGTCATAAAATTAGCAAAAAAATCTTTCATCCTGTGAGTGATATGAATGCATTCTTTATTTTCGAGGAAATATGTAGACAGAGAAAAATGAAAAGAGACAATCTATTTAGGTTTTCGTCCACTGTCTAAAAAGCTTTTAAGAATTTCAGTGTAGACTAAAATAGAACGTCGTGAAAGGAGTTTTTGTGGTTTTAATGTTCACTTTGCAAAAAGTAAATAATTAACCAGATATAACATAAAGAATGCAAGTTTTCTGAATGCGTTTTATTTTTCTTGTGTGTGCTTTTCATATCATCAGAACAAGTGAAGTCGCGGAAACCAGCGGGGCTGAACAAACGACAGACTCTGGCACGCAACAAGAGTCTGCTGCAACTGCCTCAAATAAGGACTCTAGTCCAGGTCCGGAAAGCAACCAAGGAAGCAGCAACAACAATGCCAGTAGTGGTGGAGTTAGCAGTGAAAGTCCACAGTCTCCTGATAAGAGTGCTACAGGTATTGCATTGTTGAAATGAAGAACGTGCTTCTCTTATGTGTAGGATGACACATTGGACTGATCAGTTTTTTTTCGTTTGATGGAAATTTGACATTTTTCTTTCTTTTTGACTTGCTTGTTTGTTCTTTGCGGTGGGGCTGTAATCTTTTCAGATGAGTTTTTTTGTAAATACACCATACTTAGGAGATGAAAATTCACGGCGTTGTTCGTTGTTCTTATTTTATTGCATATGTCGAGCTTTGTCGTTGTAATTGGTATTGGTGGGTTTGTATTGTGTAATGAAACGAGATAGTATGGGAATATAAAACTATATTTTCTCCTTCCTTTATTATTATTGCTGGACCACTATTTTAGGTGATGGCAATCTGACAGTAGGAGCTAAAGGGAGTCAAGTACCAAGTCCTGATGCACGTCGTAAGCAGGGGGAGTTTTTGCGGGTTACCGAAAGCTCACCCCTGATTGACCCTTCAGAGGTGGTCGTTGAATCTGTCGAAGTTCACTTTGCAAAAATTATCTGTTCTCCATATGGTACACATCCTTAAACACTCATACTTAGTTCATACTTTAGCCACAAAACGGGAATTTATAAATTCTCATCTTTCTTCTCTTCTCTGTCTGTAATAATAACTTCATTCTAGACTTCTGTTCCTTCCTTTCTATCTTTGACTTCTCTTTATGCGTATATCCAGTAGTAGTTTTACTGTAAAACCTTGTATGTATCTACTATGTGTTGGTTGTTAAAGGTAGAACGTATCAACTTCAGTACTTAACTCGATGTACTAGCAGACGCTACAATCTATGTACATTAGAGAAAGCGGCGCAGTAAAATGTTTCCTAAATAGGCTTGCATGGGTAACATGTAACTGTAACTGCTTATTATGTATCTTTATAAAGTAGGCTAAAAGAGTCTGCACTATATGACTTGTTAATTATTCGTAGCTTTGAATTAATGTGTTCTCATATTTAAATGCTTTTGCGATTCTGAAACGTTTTGGTGATATAGTGGTTAACTTTCCTTGTGTGACTTTCAGAGGAGCTCAAAAGATGTGATTCCAAGATTCACATGGCTTTTGATGAGAAACTGAAAATACTTTCCAAACTGTGCCACATTCCATCTGAAGAAGGGCTTGAGCGGGTTGTCGAAGAATCATTCGATACTTCTCCGGATGTATCCTCGAAGAGTAAGCCAAAAGATGCCAAAGAATTAGTTGCCGCGTGTATACATCAAGGTGCGGGTTCACTTGTTCATATTCCAAAAAAAATTATGTTATCGTTTTATACATAGAAAAACCAAGAACCGTCTTACATTTTAGGAATTTTGCAATTAATATAACTTCTTTGATTTCTAACTCTAGTTGACCAACTCGGCCGGCTCATCTTGTCGCAAAAAGTGACCAGTGAGAATATCCAACATCAGAAGGAACAACTGAGCATCCACAAAGTTTTAAATGGCCTTTTGGCTCAGCTCCTGGTAAGAAATGTGATCCAAACTGATTTTTCGTGCATCAAAATCACAAATATTCAGGGCGGATTTTCATTTCATTATTTCATCATTGTATCATTGTATCTTTTAGAGTGAAGTCCACAGAAGGGATGAAGATCTGGAGCAGAGAAGACAGGAATTATATAGAATCCGTGAGCAAAATCATGGCTACCAAGAGCGTCTTCAGTCGAAATTGAAAACTGAACAGGCATCTTTAGTCAGCCCTGTCCGCAGTCCTACTCAGTCTCGACCAAATAGCTTCGTGTCGCTGTCCTCTTCATCTGATCATCAGGACTTTACTCACGATGATGAGACAGGTAAGGCATAATCAACAAATATTGAATTTAGTTGTAATTTGTGTTCATGACTTTTCCTACGAGATTCAATCAATTAACCTATCTGTTACTATCAAATTTTCAACTTCACCTCTTTGTTAAAAAATTGTTTATTACATGAGCATGCTATATGTCCTATTGCATGTCTGTCTGTACTAAATGTTAAAATAATGAATTGATACTGATGGAGATTAAATCTGTCATTTTCGTGATGCATAATTATGCTTATATGAGAATGTGTTTGTGTATCCTTTTACCATTGCACTGTTCTCTCATTCCGCCTGTAATTGGAATCGTGTGTGCTCTTGTCTTGTCTTTTCAGAAGAGTAAGTTGCAACGATTCATAAGTCTTAAGATTTTACTTGCTCTTTATTGTCGCAGTTTTGTTATGTTTTCTAAATTCAAGTTGGTTTTTGTATGGCATGTTTACTTTTATTGTCAGTATGCATGTTTATGCATTTGTTTGTAATAGCTGAGGAGTAGTGCTGAATATGTTTGCTAACTGGTGCGTGATATATTTGTGGATTTTTGTCGTTTCTGTGTCCACTCTAGAAGTTGTGGGGAGAGCTCCCTTGAAGCCGCAATTATCCGCTCCTGTAGTTTCCTCCAGTTTTAACAACACGAGTGTCCCTTCTTCCAATGTAGCCACTGCTGCTATTATGAATCCTGCTGGCGATGTAGGCTCGTGTACCTTCTCTACTACTACTACCACTGCTTCTGAAGCTGTTGCTGACATTTGCCACCAACAAACCAAATCTTCTCAAGGCGAGTTGTTGCAAAAAACCCCATCCGTTGGTCAAAGGGGTCACAAGAGAAACTCGGCAAGCGAATTGGCACAAGAAGTGAGTGTAATTGTAAAAATTACAGTTAACATCGCATGTATATAATTTTTTGCTCCTTGTTGAATCACAACATGTGTACACTGCACTATGTTCACTTGTGTAATTCTACTAAAATTGTCTTCCTGTTATACACAAAAATTGTTATAATATGTATACAGAATCTAGCCACAGGTCTGCAATTACCTACTATCGTGCAATTATATATTAGCTTACTAGAGTCGCATCCTTTTTCCTTTGTTTCAGGAATTTGCTGACGCATTAGAAGACTTGGTGACGACGGACTGGGATTCCGGAATCGAGACAAATCGTGAATCAACAGAAACGGAAGTTGTAGCTGCAACAAATGAAGTCAAACCACAATCATCTTGTGAGCAAGCAAGGGATTTAGTAGGGAAGGAGCAGGTGTCAGAAGTTTCCCAGATTGACAATGAGCTAAAAAGTAATACTAACAGTAACTGTAAAAATGTACCTGAGAATGGAGAGGTTGTAGAAGGTGGAGTTGAGGCGGAGCGTTGTTCTGTCGAAGCCTCCACATTAAAATGTCAAGATACTACTATTACTAACGGCCATACCATGCCATCCACTGTGGATGGGAAGTCTGGAACAGATAACAACAACACGAATGAGATTTCTAATGAAAAATGTAATCCAAATTCGATCGCGTCAGAGAGGGAAGCTTCTGTAGCAATTCAAGAGGGACCCCAATAGCTTATTAAGCTACAAAAAAGTTAGCTAAATAATGGCATATTACAAACAAGTAATTTTTAGAAGAGTAATGTTGATTCCCTGCAGGAGATATGTGAACATTTTGTTGTCGATCATTTAATTTCTGTGTAACATGTGTGATAGGCTATATTTAAGTATTTGAAAAAGCTATAATGGGCTAAATATATATAAACTGCATTTTCGGATTACTATCGTATAAGTCATCTATGTTAAAGTAATTTTTCGCTAGTAAAAATGGCATGTAAGCCTACAAAATATTAAATAAACATCTTAATCGGTAAGAGTAACATAATGCACGGTTAGTGTATGAGCATTTGTACAATTGTACCAAATTATGGAAAATCGTAAAGGAAACGCATGTTGTAAACTAGCGTGACAAACAAGTACTTTTAGTATTGCAGCAACTCACTTCTGAGGTTTCCATTACGTTTGTTTTGAGATTGCATTGTGATTTCTTCGGATTTCATAGAAGGTTTAGGTAGTAAAATAAATGTTCCATAAAATACGATACAATTACGAAAAATGCTAAAGCGCAACAAGATTCGTTGGTATCCTCGGGCCATAAAATATATAACAATAATATTTAAAATATACTTCTTTCTGACAGTGTTTATGATGTTAGTCATAGAGTTTGTTGTTGGTTTTTATAAACAATTACCTTCTCTATACAGTTACATTTGAGCAATGGGTAGTTTATTGTAGTCCAAGTTGTCCAAATGCATTGGTAAGTGCATGTGTACACTGAAAATATGTGTATTTTCCATTTCCAGTAGAGATTAGAATAATTAAAATGCAAAGTATTAGATTCATGTCATTACAATCTCATTTCAAATAAAACTTAACATTTTTCCGTCTAGTAAAATCTAGGGAAAGACCTTATTGAGATTAGCAGGAGTTTAGGGGGAGAAAGTAATTTGTCTTACCACCATCGCCTAAATACAAAGTCTACGTTGGCCATGTAGTCTGTAGTGAGTGATTTAAGCTATTTTTGCTACTTTAGTACGTAAAAAATGTTTAACCAGGCATGTGTGTAACAGGAGTGACGTGACGATTTTTTGTCAAAAATGATTATCGGTAGTTAATCATTTAATTGATTAAGAATGGTAGTTGGACTTGGCGCTAGTTGCTCCTGTTGGCTAAATAGAGGGATTCTGTGTGTATGTTTGCCTCGTATGTTAAAAAGACTCCAGCGAATTTGCAAAAGTGAAGAAGTTTAGACTGTAAAATGAATGCATGCAGTAACAAATATTTTCTACAGTTCAAAAGATTTGTAAATAAACTAAATAAAGTGTATAAGCAGATTACGTGTATTATGCATCGAGTGCAAAAAAGAAGGAAATCTTTTTTTAAAAAAAAGTTCATCGCATAAAAAGATATATATATATATATACTAGTTTAAAACAACGATGGTAAACCCATTTATCTGTTTGTTCATTTTTCAAGCGGGTATGGAGTATATAATAGTGTTTGGGAAGAAACTTGAACTCGAACGCTTTACGAATGTAATTTAATAGGAAACCGCATCATTTATGAATCATACAATATTATAAAGGCTGTTTTGTAGAGTGCTTGCAATATGTATTATTCGAATTGATTTTTTAAAAGTTTTAAATTAGTATACGCACTTTAGAAATGAAATAATTATCTGATTTATCTGCATACCTAATAAAAACTAAGTGTTTGCAAGCAAAATGATTGATTAGCGGAGATTATCATAAAAAAGCGAGCACAAAACTGTAGGTGCACATTCAGCAAACTGCTTTATTTTCGTGAGAGTATTAAAAAAGGCTAGGAATTGGTGTTGCTGCGCTGTCGCCTCTCAAAGCTAAATAAGTATATAATTGTATGCGACAAGTATGTAGTTACACGACTTGATATATTTATATATATATATTAGCTTTGTAAATTCTCTATTAAGCTATAATTATATATTTACATAGAATAGGACTAGACACTAACTGATGAAAGGTGATTACGCTAAAAAAAACCTTCTTCCAAGTTGCCCTTTCCTCTACGAATTGAACTCGTATTTTCTTTCACTTTTGACGACAGTGGATCGAGATAATCGTGTAACATTAACTTCCTTTTTATTATTTGAATCCGTTTGATCTTCTCATATAATCCGAAAACCCTCGCTCGGTAGAAACGGTCTTTGATGAACCAACCAATGGTAGTGTGGTGACGAAAAACGAAGTAGAATGGGAGATGTGAATTGTTTAAAAATAAATATCTTATGCATTTTGTTAATTTATTTTTCAATAATTTTTAAGCACAGCAAAGATATATACGTATAAATTGTCTATTACTAGAGAATAAGAAGTAACTATAAGTATATTAATTATTCCTTGTTGTATCGAAAATGAACATATAGGTAATAAAATACTGAATAAATGAAAAATTTCAATTGTAAAAAAGTGGTGAGTATGGCAGTTTTTTCCTCGATCTCGTTTCTAAATGAGTTTAGTCGCGGAGTTAGTATGCAATATGAGAATGCGAAATTGCTCATTAGTTCACTGTTTTCGTGCTTCATTAAGTGCAAAGACATCATTTCAATCGTTGCGTTCATGGGTTTGACTAGTTTATTTATGTCTCTAAGACGTACCTCACTTACATTATATTGTTAGTCGCTACTTCATTGGTAATGATATTTAAGCAAAGGAATTGCTTATTAGAAGAAATACGGAAATTACAAAAAGTTTTCAGTTTAGTAGTAAAACTCATGATGGAGCCATCCTTTACTCTTTCGCACGCAGAATCGTCTTATCTCATCATAAAATATAAAGTAAATCTGGAAGGGGACCGGTGCGAGCCAGATCCATGGTCTAGAAAAAAGGTTAAACAAAATTTACATGTTATAATCTACCGCAAACTAGTTAACAAATTTTTCAAGACAGTTACGAACAGTGTAAAGATGTTGCTCACTTACTTAACATAATCAAAATTCAGAAGGTTATTAAGACCGGGCGTGTAGATAAAGAAGCAGGCAACCAATATTTCGAATGGTATGGCTACGTTCATTCTCCAGTTTCTAGTTCATGAAAATACGATTATGTTAGCTACATTATTAGGCAAGACTACCAAGGTCGTGCAAATGATTTACGATTTGTGAATTCAAATTCAGACTTACTTCATCCCTTTTTCAAATAAACTGATTCTACGGGTCTTGCAAATTATCACATTTGCAATTTGAGTCATCACGATACTTATGAAAAAAGATGTCTGACACATTATCTCCAATTTTTGGCGGTCAGAATATGTCTGAAAAATCGGGTAAAATTGGAAATGAAAGATTATACGTTCATATTTTAAAAATAATTTAATAGCAGCGAGTATATAACGGCACCCATTCTTGTCCATAAGAATCCATCAAATCATTAATTGCTGGGGAATCAAACTGTGCCTGTTTCCAAAGCAGATCCCAAGGCATCCACCCATAGCACATGTAATGAACAAAGGAAGTAAAGTAGCCCGAAGTCACTTCAATGAATGCCGTTTGTCCGTAGCAGTAAGAAAGTAGCCTTAGGGCAGAAACATTAAAATTTAGATGAACATAGCTCCATTTTACACATTGTACCGGACACCGGTTAAATTTTTCCGAAACTGAAACTTACTGAGGCGTGCACATTTTGTCTTTGTAGGGATTTCTGGGTTTGAGCTTCATTATATCGGATTCTACGCCTTCGTACGATAAGGTGATAGCCGGAGCAACATCAGTTCCGCATACACTCAGCAACATGGCAATTGTTCCCATTGGCAGTGGCACTCCAATAACTATGAAAATCATTACGGTGAACATTTCTGCAATGTTGTCGGCCAACTGGTAGGCGACCAGCTTCTTTAAATTGTCAAAAATCCTGCGGCCTTCCTCAACACCCGTCACAATTGTAGCAAAATTGTCATCCATTAAAATCATATCCGCAGTTTCCTTGCTCACTTCACTACCTGCAAAAAGAAGAAATGCCTCCTGGTGCAATTGGACTGTTTACAATAATTGGTAATTTTGCTAAGTATAATTTAAGTGACCTGTTGAGGAAAAATTCAGAAAATTTAATCATCTTCAGTTCATAACATTTACTGATGCCCTACTCCTTCTAAGAATTCATACCTGCGCGAGGTGGATCAATCATGGAAATAAGACCCACAAAGCGGAAGCCAACATCCAAAAAGGTTGGATTGTCTCCGTCAAATTCCACTCCAACTGGAAACTTATCCAAAGGCAACCGACAATCACAGAAGCCCAAAACACGTTCACCGTATGATCCCAGCGTAAGATACGTTTTATTGAACTCTTCTCTCCACTGTTCATCAAAATCATATTCTTTGTCTTTGATGAGAATTTTTGTACAAAGTTTGGCAATTCTTTCCGGGGCACCCTTGAAAAATGTGGAAAATACAATATACAAACTAGTATTAGCACCTCGTATTTCACCTGATAACATTAGTCAAGGATTAGCCCAATTAGCCTCGGTAAACAGTTTCACTCACCTTCATAACCAGCAAGTATCTCGGGTCGGCTGGATTTCTCATATCGTGAATAGAAACTTGAAATTTGTTTGTGGAATTGAAGGGGATTTCGCACAGTTTTGGAAACTTTTCTCTGTACTTGACTACACTCCCGAATTGGAGCTCCATGCATTTCAATATTGCTGTCTCAGACGCATCGCCTTCCACTATTCTGAATATTTGCATATGACTCTTCAGTATTATGAACTCACGATCATTCTAAGTGGAAAATTTTTATAATATTTTATACATACCTTTTTAAAACGGGGACTTTCTCTTGTCCCGACATGAAATTAGCCCTTGAGCAAAGCATAGCCACTGTGGAGAGTGCCATAAATCCGGGGTCTTGCATGTCAAAATTACTTCCCGTTTGAAATTCACTCGTGTCCGCCTCAGCAATCTCATCGTTAAACCACAAATGGGCAACCGACATCTTGTTCTGAGTAAGAGTTCCCGTTTTATCAGAGCAAATGACCGATGTACTCCCAAGAGCTTCTACAGCGTGCAAATGCTTCACTAGGCAATTTTTCTTGGCCATTCTTCTTGATGCCACGGATAGTGTCATTGTAAATGTCACTGCGAGACCTATTTTGACATATATAAATACGCATGGATGTAAAACGGCTATAATCTTGTTGTAAATCAATGAGACTCAACGTTATCCTCTTCTACCTAGTAGCTACCACCCGTTCGATCATGAAAAATTTTCTCACAATCCTTTTAAAAGGATGCAATTTTATAAAAAACTGTTTGTTTACCGTACAAGTTACGTGAAATAAGCGGAAAATAATAATCAATCATTATCAATTAATTCAATTTGTAATTCAATTCAATTCAAAATTTACCCTCTGGTACGTTTGCCACAACGATTCCGATGACAAAGTAGACTGAATTCTGAAGACCATATCCTAAAAACATGGAAACCGCGAAGAAACTCAGCCCGAATATTATTGACCGCCAGGTCATTATTTTTATGAAAAGGTCCAGCTCAAGTCCCAGTGGAGTCTGTCCAGCGTCAACTGTGGATGCCAGGCTGGCCAGTTGACCCATCATTGTATTGGAGCCCGTCCGGATAACTATTCCAGTGCAAACGCCCTCCACCGCATTTGTGGAGAAAAAGGCAAGGTTTTTCGTTTCCAAAGGATCTTCATTGGTACATTCAGGGGATCGTTTCTGGGGCTCGGACTCTCCCGTCAAGCTAGAATTATCTACTTTAAAGTCGTGAGACTCTAAAATTCTAATATCTGCAGGAACCAAGTCTCCATATTTAACCTCCACTATGTCACCAACAACTATGTCAGCCACGTCAAGTTCCACGCGTTGTCCATTTCGAAGAACCATACATTTCCGAGGTACCATGTTTTTGAAAGACTCCATGATCTTGTCTGATTTAAACTCTTGGTAGAAGGAGAACAAGGCTGAGACGACGACCACCAGTACAATGGAACAAAATAGAATGAGCTGAAAATTTGTCAGATATCGATAATTTAGATAGCGTTCAGGGATCTGTTTTTTTTCAATTAGGTAAGTTAGCAAAGAACTAAACTGCATGTAGATAAAATAAATTACATTGTCAGGAGCGACGTTGGTAGGATCAATCGCAAATTGAGCTAGATACGAGGTAATTGTGAGTACCCCACACATCCACAAAAGCGCATTGAGTCCCCCGAAGAGGAGCTTTAGGAACTTGACGAAGAGAGAAGGCTTCTTGGGAGGTATAAGAATGTTCCTCCCATACTTTTCCCGGTTTTTTAATACCTGATCTTCTTTTAGACCCTTTAGTAATTGCAAAATCAATACTTCAGTGTAAATCATTATTCTTAAATTAATTTGATTTTGAAGAGATCAGCATTTCGAAGAGAACTGAGCCAACTTTCTTTAAATTACGGTAGTCGATGATTTACCTTTAGTTCGTGCGAGCCATATCGCTCAAGCAGTCCATCCAGAGGAACTTTATGATCATCGCACTGAAATCCTTGTACAGCTGAGGGACCTCCTCCTTTGTTGTGCTCCGACCCTTTCCCATTTATTTCGACCATTTGGAGGTCATTTTCAAAGCCGGGATTATCGTAGGCTCCATTTCGTCCCGCCATGTTTCTGTCGGGCTGAAAGTAAAACTTGTTTTTAAAAACTAATTTCTCCATTTCCAATTTTGTAGTGCTGTTACCTTATCGGGGTGGTTAACTTCATACGATCCCGAGGAATTCCTCATCCTCTCACGCTCTTCATTATAGTCTATCTGAGACTGACGACCTATCCACAAGCTCATCGTAAGATTTTCTCTCAAAAAAACTACAGAACTCTAATCAGCCACCCCAATCGCGTAATTAGCGAACCAAATTGAGGTTTCGTGAAATCTCGCATTTAAATTTTCCAATTTAAATCTGAATTAGTGGACCATTTTCCAAACGACGATACTAATGCTCCAGCATTACTGAAACAAAATGCGAACTGGTTCAAACACGACGTTCGTTAATCTAGCACTGCCTAATTAACAAAAACGACTGCGATTATGTCATGTTTCCTAAGAGTGTCATGCGTAACTAACGACCAGGCAACTGGAGCACCAGCCAGTTATCATGGGAGTTGGCTGTTTCTTTCTTCACTTACCAACTCATGAATTAGTCACTTATTGGCTAGTCGATGAATGGCATGCATGCAACAATACGGACATGAACTGCACATTATGCCATCATGTAGGAATACTTCAGTTTAAAGCGGTATCTCATTTTTCTCATTGCCTCCAAAGTTAAAATGATGCTACAAGTTGGCAATGAGAGGCGATATTTTATTTATCTCTGATTTCAAACGGGAAAAGAAGTCAATTTAGATTTGGTTCTCTAGCGCAAAGAATGGCACTATGTACATAATATGTCCACGCGACACCATCATCACATATCTTCATACTAGAGGGGTAGCCATTCACTGAATGGAATTTGATACGAAATAGTCATGAATTAAAATAAGCTATAACATAACCCGTTTGACGGTCGAACGTGTCACAACGTTATCAGTGTTCGAAATATTTAAGTTAGGATTCATATGCTT
>JAHZND010005562.1:0-16920 GCA_027744115.1 Acrocyrtus sp. NNG-2020
AAGACAAACTTACAAACGTTGGGTAGGAGGGATCGTAGGTAGAAAAAAAATCAGAGAATGAGTTCATTCCGCTGTCATTATCTGGAGGAACGTAGGAGTTTGGGATGGTGGATTTGGATTGGAATGCGTGCTCCTTCCCTTACCCTCCCAATCCCTTGACAGAAGAGTCTACCAAAAGACTGTAACGCTGTTCTTCGTAAGCTCAATTAAAAGAAACAACTCTCACAATTGAAGACGGAAAACTCAAGGGATTGCATCAAGATTGAGTTTTGGATTTTTTTTTCTGGGGAACTCCAGAAATTCCTAGTTGGAAAATAGTTTTTTTTACCTTTTCTGAGAAAGAGTGTTTGGGCACTGATAAAAAGATTACAATTTATTTGCCCAGGTAGTCCCAACAAAGGAAAATAAAGTTTCGTCCCTAGTAGCGTGTCCTTCAAGAGCTGACTCCCCGAAAGGAAAACGAATGTAGGCCTTTGCTCAGTAATCGAGAGGAAAAATTACGCGATTTTCATTACATTTTACAAAGAAAAATCATACGTAACTGGATTATTTACACTCTAGTGGCTAATAGCGTTTAAACACCGATAAGTGTTTTGATCGACATAAATCTGGCGTACCTAGATGCTTGCGCAAGTGTAAAATGGTGTAGATCGTTTCCCTAAAAATCTAGTAGTAAGCATTGACCGACTAAAAATCTTACTTAAAATGTAGTAGTAAAAATCCCATAAACTTCTAAGGATGAATTTTAGTAATAGGATAAAAGTTTAGGTTTTCATTTCACGTAGGCTGAGTTTTAATTTTCATTGGGTTTATCATTATCATCAATTTTCATACATCGTAGCTTATCATTTCTAATTGTAATTAGAGGGCTGCCGATTACTGGTAAATTGGTGTGTTTGCAAGTTGGCTTCTACCCACATACTTCTCAGGCTCGTTTGGCAGTGTTAGCACACAGCACAAAATTTGTAATTTATTATGTTAAAAAACAAAAATTAAATTTTAACAATCAAATGTATTTTTTTCTCTCACTATACTATCCTCTTTCTAGGGCAGTTGGCAATTAGTAGAGCAAAATAAACAGGAATGGTGCGTGCTGATGACTAACTATGATAAGAGATGGAAAAGATATTTAAACTGCGAAGTGCATACAGCCGCAAATGAAACGGCTAAACTTTCAGTGCACACTGCAAGACATAATACAAGGAAAAAACTTTTTAGATAAATTTTTTCTTCTCTTCCATCTGGACAGTTTTCCTGTCCAGTGAAGTAGGTAGCTGTGTGGTACGCATGAAGAAGCGTAATGATTATTTTAGCAAGGATTTTTTTTCCACTACATGAAGGAAGGAGAAAAGGGGAAGGATTGTGCTCGGTAATTGGCACAATTTTCGGGCTCTATGCTATACCTACCACCTACGGCATCCAGTTTCTCCAGGACTGTTCTGGAGAAGAAAGGAGAAAGTCTTGTCTTATTCTTTTCTTCAAGGTGAAAAAATATGTGCGGATTAACTCTGTCCAGGTTGAATGAGGGAATAAGAGTATAAAAAAGGGGAAGAGGATGCGAAAGAGTCTCTCGGCAACGAAACAGTATCCGTTCCAGTTTTCTCCCTTTTCAGCTGATATACTTTTATTCTAAATTTAGCATTATTTTCTTTTTCTCACTCACAGTGATACTCTTTTTGTCTGGTTTTGCTATTTGAGGGTGGTATAATTTACACTGACGATGTTGATGGAAGAGGAAATGGGAAAGTACAAGGCTAACTCGCACTACAAGAGAGAAACTAATGCGTCTTCCATTTTCTTCGAGATCGGAAAAAAAACTTCCGCCCGCTGATATTCTCATTTCTTGTCGCTGGTGAAGAAGTTGAGGTGCGAACAAGGAAGGCAATCACTTTCCTTCACTCTGATTTTCTCTTGTGAAAACTTTTTTTTAACTTTTGACGGTGCGAGGAAGACAAAAGAAGGAAAACAAGTTGAGAGCACCCCTCACGTTTTTCTTTTTCGAGAAATCTAATACAATTGGGAGACGTGAGGGCACGGCCCATATTAATTGTAATCAGCAAGGGCTCTCATATTGATTCAGCTGTGGGATAGAAAATTATGAAATTCTTTTGCTTTTGAACTTTCTCCCTTCACGTTGTTCACGTTGGAGAATTGAGTTTCATTTAAATCCCTTTCATAATCAAATTTGGACGAGAAGCGTATTAGTCCGACACAATGTAAATTTGCTTGGGTTACTAAAAGACAGCGAGTGCCTGATTGCTTTATATCGCTGCCAAGTCGGAATTGCATGTTTTGCGTCTGCCTGCACTACAATTTATATTATCTGAAGGCACAATACACGGCAGTTTCAGAGTCGTGTAGTAAATGCACATATCAGAGCCGCTGATCGATTACCATATCAGGGTTACTAGAAATGTAGGATAAGGAGAGCCGGATACTCAAAATGACCGTTGGGAATGGGAATGAGACGAGGAACGAGAGAGAAATCAAAAGGAGAACTTCACGTGTGTTCAATTTGCTTTTTCTTCCCATTACTGAAAGGAAATCTCTATTACAACTCAAGTGGAATACTTTTCCTGTCTTTCCCCGAAAAATTGCCAACACTGAGCTCACTCCACAACAGAATTGCACCCGTTCAGGATTTACGTCTTGTTACACTTTCATTGCAAAATTATTATAGAATAACTAGGAGACTTCTTCAACTTCTGAACGTACTTAACAAATGATGATGAAAACTCAACTGCTCAACTTAATATCAGACGTTTGAACATTTTCGTAATTGTTAGAAAAATTGAAAATACTCCAGAAAAGGTAGGTTCTTCTTTTTGTAAATTATTCCATAATTAAGCATCTTTTTTTTACCTGTGAGAGTGTCTCCTGGAAAAATCCAATTAAATCCAGTAACTAGGTTGAAAACTGTGCTAGGTGTACTGCAACAAACTTCACAAAAAGCAAAAAAATAATAATGTATAATTCCTTTCCTTGCAATTTAATTTGAAATAGCACCAGCACTTTCAACACCAAAGAATTATTTCAAACTGGTAGAATTTGCGGCCTCACACTGATTTTATACCTGACGATTTTTTCCGCAAATTCCTCAATCTCTCCCTCTCCCCTCCTTATGAATTGACAGTGGTAGGTTAGACAAGCCAGCTTCATACATCTTTTTGAGCTTTATACCAAGTAAAGTTAGTTAACTGGTTAATATATTTTAGCAAAACTTTTGCAGCAAAAATTTTTTTTTTTGAAATCAATGCTAAGGGTATGAACAAAGGGAAATATGTGGGGAAGCCGCACAGACCAGTCAGGTACTCATCATACATCAACATCCACATCTCCCCATCCCCTTCACACTCATTTCGAAGTAATGCGAAAGATAAGCGGAAAATATAGTGCACGCTGAACAAACTTGAACATGTTTCTTTCATGAATTTTGCGGAATATTTCAATTCTCATTGTTAGGATTGCTCACTTGTTTCAGAAGAGGCAGTTTTGCATGTTTTTCTTTCTTTTCTTTCCTTTTCAAAGAAGGGGATGCGGACTAGTATTATGCGGAGGTTGAGTTGAAGGCGAAAAGTTATAGTGCGCGCACACAACCGAACCCAACTATAGCGCTCAGTGTGTGAAGACAAACGGACATGAATGATAATACTTTACATTAGGTTCTCGTTCATAATACGGGACCTGCATCAGTATCTCATCAGCCCTTTTTCTTAAACTTATTATAAGCTTTAACTCTTTAACTCCGCACATCTAACCTTTTTCACTACTAACTTGCATACCCACCTTATACTCTCCTTTTTGCAAGCCAAGCTATATGCCACATCACACCGCACTGCCCTTCTATTTCATATATTCACTTTAAAACGTAATAATTTTCCTCATCACACTAAATGAAAACGTTTAGCTTTTTTTACCAAGGCATATAGGAACGAGGGAAAAAAAATTTTCAGTGAGCAGAAAAATGAAACATTATTGCGAGTGCACTAGAGTGTGAGAAAAGCAAGAGGGAAAAGAGATACTTTTTCCTTGAAGGAAAATGCAAGGAAAAAAAATTGTCACCGACATGAAAAGCCACCTCTAGTCATTATAATATGCAACTATAATAAAATACTTTTGAACTGTTTCTGCTATTATAAAATTAAAATGGGAACGTTATTACTTTCATGATTACCCGTCCGTCAAAGCGAAGCTATTTCATTTTCTCATCATCTTCAAATGTTCGCATATCGTACGTATCATGTCTCATCGCAATCCCACCATTTTCCCTTATGATGTGCATTGTAACAGTAGTGCGTCCTCTGCCACAATGATTCACCATCACCACTCCACCAACCACCTCCATTCTTCACAATTGCTTTTTAAATGAAAAAAAATATATATGCTGTGCTTCCTCCTATTCAAAGCTGTACAGAAGTGCAGCTATCTTCGAATAAGTAAACCACATTTTTATTCGTTACATGCCTCTGAAACAGATTCGAACTTGTAATGAGAGCTCGTACTCGTACTCACAGAAAAAAATGAAACCAAGGCAGTGCAAGTGCTTTTTACAATTTGTGCACTCCACTAAAAGGATACATTTTATTGAGATGCGATTTTGTAAGTTATAGTGCCGCTGCAGGAATAGGAATTCTCAGACATGTATTTTGCAATTTTATTTTTTTTTATTTTTGCAGTGCAGTCAGGCTCAAGAGAATTTAAGACAGTCTCTTGTACAGCGATTGAGCAGAGAGGAAAAATAAATTTGTAATTTTTGTTTGTGTCTGACTAACTGATAAATTATTTTTATTTAATGTTCACCTTCAGGATATGACTCACGCTCAATTTCATCTAAAAATGCATCATGTGCACACACTGATTAAACAACACTTTTTTTTATTTGAAGAGAAGAGAAAAAAAGAAAATTCATTTAGAAACAATTACCGTACCATTTTATTCTTTTTTTTACTTTAATTGGACAAGAGTTTACAAAAAGCCATGTACTGTAGTTTTTGCTGCAGCTGCAGCGTGTCTGTCGTCCTTTTCGGAGATTGAACGTGATACACTTTTTTTTGTTGGCTAGGCGATTCTTCTATTAAACTGAAATGATTAGACTATAGCACTAGGGTGGGGATAGATATTTACTGTTTACCTCCCCAATTAAAAAGTGTGTGGTGAGTTGCTTAAGATGTGCTGCTGTAATCCATAAAAAAATTCAAGCCTTAAGAACAAGATAAGTAAAGCTATCCTGCTGCTTTCTTACTGTTTAGCGGTGAGCATTTTTTTCATAAGTGCCAACTCAAGTTTCATTTTTAATAGATCCGTTTTATGGGTCATTAACCAGAGATTTGCTTACATGTTGAGGACTGTAAAATAAATTATAATTGTAGTGGACGCATGCTACAAAATAAAAAATAATTTCTCTGTCTCTTTGTCTAATTTCTGTGCACCATACACAAAATCTAATAAAGAGGAGAAGGCAGGGAGAGAAGAACGTTTCATTTTTTCACAGACATAATTTTTTGTCGCGGGATATGAGCCCTTTCATTATACCCTTTATAATGATTTTTTTGAGGGACTACTTTCCAAAAATGTTTTTTTTGCTTTGCCCCCGAAAAAAAAACCGGAACTGAGGCATTCAACTTTTGTAAAATATGCGGAAATGAAATAAAAATATTTGGGATTTCCTAACGATCTTGACCACTAACCCAGTTACTTTTCATCTCATCTTCTATGCAATGTCAATGCCATTATTACTATGAATCCTACAGGGTTCCTATCTGCTCACCTGGACCATTTCAAAAGATGTACCTGGAAAAAACAACCAACCAATCTTGGTTACGATTTCAGTCATAAACATTCAATTTCTTATAACAAACAAGATGCATGCTCATTTCAATGCAAAGGATGTTTACACGACTAGAAACTCGATCCCTTTACTCTTTTCAAAAAAGGTTCTTCATTTGTGTCAAGTTCATGGAAAGTATTGCTGTCGTCAGCATTATCTCTAGGGCATTCCTAAGCACTTGCGCTCTTGCTAACAAGAAAAAAGTTGAGGAAGGCGAGTCTTCATGATCAAGGCACTGATTTTTAAAATGATGCAATGTAGCATGAAGCAATAATGATACTGGATAAATCGCTTTTTAAGGGAAAACAACTTTTAAAAAAACAAAAACCTTTCCTTTTCGTAGTGCAGTATACCTGAAGAAGTGTAGGAAAGTAATCCCTTAATATCGCCCTCAAATGTACTAAATCCCACCTGCTCCCTTTTTAAAAAGAACGGATGATGCGTAGGTACATTCGCCCTTGACATCTGAAAATTGAGGAAGGATCCGCCTAGAAGACCTTGAAAAGGGATGCATTTGTCCAATTAGGTACCTCTCCAGATTTCAAAATTCTCCTTTTCCAGACCATCCCTGAAAGCTCTACTCCTCGCTGTGGTTAAAAAGAGATCTTCCTGCAGGTAGAAAAACGCCAGTGCCTCCTTTAAAAATCCCAACTCCAGTTTGTGAGTTACAACGAGTAACATCTACATCTTCTGTTTGATTCTCTCCAGTGACAATTTTTTTTTGAAAAAAATATATTACCCAGTGCATGTAAAGTGATCAAGTAGAATTTTTTGCGAAAAACTCGGATTTTTTTTCCAACGCCTCAACGAAAGTTTTCAAAAACCGGAAAATATATTTCTTGAAAGGTACGAACCAATTTTAAAAAAATACTTTTACACTCCTTCATAAAATAGTTCTTTCCCGTACATCATCCAGGCATAAAAATCTTCACAGATTTCAGCAGTATCATTACCTCCAGTTACGTAAAGCTCGTGGCATAACCCACTTACAAGAATACCACTGATAACAGATAAAGGGAATAAAAATTTATTGTGTGAATTGCCAGTGTAATTACATCTCTCGCAAGAAATTAAAATACTTGTGCGTACACCCTTCTTATATCTCTGAAATTTTCAGTGCTACGCTAACCCCATATACGGTATTCACGAATGGAAGGAAATCGACATATAAATCACCCCACAGCATATACTTCATTTTTTTCTTAAGGAGTTTATCTCCACAATAAATTGTGCATTAGTTGCACTCGCTAGCTACTAAAGCCGTCAGACTAGAATTCATCAAAAAAATCTCATTTTCTCTGCACTAGCTGAAAATCTTTTTAAAAAACTCTTTTAGACTGCATCGCAAAGCCGTATGCACTGCTACCATTTTGTAGTAAGGATACTAAAGCTTATTTTTTTACCCTTTTCTTCCTTCAACAACCTGAGAGTGAGCACCACCACCTAACTTCATTTCCTTTCCTAAGCAATCCACCACCACCACTTTTATCCTCTCACTCCCACAGTTTTCTTCTCCACCGCACCAATGGCACCAACACAGAAGAGCAGTTAATATAGGTTAGTAAGAGCACGAAAAGAGGGGCAACAGGCTGTGCGTTTCCGTTTCTTCTAGTCGGAGAGCCTTTTTACCTTTAGAAAAAAAAATCATTTAGCACGGCCACACTCATACACCATGAGCAATTACAATTCATACATAGTAACTAGCAGTATAATATAAATATTTAACCATCTCATTTTACAGTAGCATCTTCTGCAAAAAATAAAAATTTATTATAGCTAGAGCTTATTTGTACGAGAAAATTGAATGGTATGTAGGTACTCATTTTTCCCCACAGCTGTAAATCCATATCATTTTCAAACTCAATCAGAGTCAAATATACATTATAATGTATTTTCACTATTTTATAATTTTTTTTCTCTCCCTCCTTTTCTCTCTCTCTCTCTTTCTAATTTCTCTGTCTTCTCGAACTTTTTTCCCAAGGTTTACATTCCTATACGTTATTCGTTGCAGATAAATTTTTTTAGTCGTATCAGGTATATTACACTAGTGACTCTCATTTAATACACTTACACTGCCTTTGCTTACAAAGCGTATCTCTTTTTATACTTAAGAAGAGTCGACAGAATTTTTTTTAAATACGTGTTTCTGCCTTGTCGTCATCATCCCTTTAATTTTTTCAAAAAAAAAATTTTTTTTTCATCAGACAGCATCAGTGAAAAGATATGTGAATGGCAGTCTCACAAAAAAATTATTATCATTTTAAAGGCTCTTCTTGCCTCTGTGCCTTCTGGGAATTGTGGTGTTTTTGTAGTTCTCTCACTACTTTAGTCATTATCGCACCCCGCACCCACCTCAACACTTTGATGACGAAGAAGTTTATATATTATATTTTTTTGCCGCCGGAAGTCATTCTTCTTTTTGGGGATTAGCATGCTTCTCATTTAAAATGATCAGAGTCGCTAGTCGCTTCTCTTTCAAACTACTCACTATATCATTTGAGCAAAGAAACTTGTCATTTCTCCTACTCAGCAACGCGAATAATTCCTACTTTTCACAAAGAAGAAAACGAAAATGAATGATGCTGATTTGAGGCGAGTTTTGCAAAATGCAACAACAGTAATTAGCAGGGAAAACAGGATAACTGCGAAACATCTTTACGTGAATAAATTAACAAAGAAATGTTCCTTATTCAATGATATCGAGACATTAGCATAGTCATTTCAAGTATTTTATGAATGAATCCATTTTTTTGGTCAGCCTGCAAAAGAAAGGCAGACAAAGAGAAGAGAGAAGCCATTGTGCATGCAAAATGCACAGGTCAGGTATAATATCGTCTGGGACGAGATCTCTCGAGAAAAAATGCGTAGCGTATCATGTCCGTAATTGACACTGTTGCATTGGTTTCTACAAAAAAAGATGTAGGGGTACACTGATCTCCGTAATAAAGTGTAAAGAGGAGTTCTATCCTTTTCCTCTCATTTTGCGAGACTATGCGTGCAAAATACAGAAAAAGGCATAATAAACATGCTTGCGGAGGGACCTGATAACGAGAATGTTGTGATGGTGACTAATGACTGAGTGCTCCTCTCTACTCAGGCAGGTTACGTTTTTTGGGATGCCGCGCGATGCCCTTTTGATGAGAGGTCATTACTGCTGTCAAGTTTAAGGTTTTTGCATAGCTGAGTGCAAATAATGCGTATTTGCGAGTAAGTACACCTTTTGAAAAAAAAGAATTCAAAATATCTTTCAAAAAAAATTGTGTACGTTTGCAATATGGGAGCATCCTTATGAGAATTGCTCACCACAACAAGAAAAGATAAAGTTGTGCATAGTACGACGAGTGAGTTTTAATGAAGGAACTCTTGAAGCTGTAACAATTCACGTGGTTCCTTGTTGTTGTTGCCGTTTTTTATAAATTGATGAATTACTTGGATTTTTCAAGTGAAAGTTTTTAGTTATGAAGAGCACGAAAAAAGGAAGGCGAAGGCGGCAGAGTATAATCTATGCATGGCTGAAGGCACAGAAAAAAAATGTTAAAAATTGCTGAATGGTAACGTTGGAGGAGTGGTATGTGGGTCCTTTTTTTACTGCGGATGATGACGAGTAGTAATCCTATTGTAGGCAAGGCTGAGCACTTGCAATACAACAAATTACAAACGTTTTCTGCAGATTACGTGGAGAATTAAGCATGACGTGTCTGATTTAGCAGAAAAAGCATTAGATTGTTTTCGCATTTTTTTCTGTGATGAGCTAATTATCGGGGTTCTTTAGTAAAAACACTTTTTTCTCGATGATGAAACTGAATGCTAAAAAATTTTGTTTTTTTGTGTAAAGTTGAAAGCTAGATTGCTCTAGCTTGAACCGGACGAAAAAATGAGGACTGTTCCATTAGTGTTGGCCTTGCTTGTTGGGATTAGCAGTGCTGCAATGCAGCCACCACGGCCTTCTCCTGTTTACCAGCCGCAAGTCACATCCACAGGCGCTACGTCTTCATTGAACGGGCCAATGTCGAAGGGCATTTCCGCTCACTCGTCAACAGCGCCATCAGCCACCTCGCCAATGACTCCGACTCCACCAAATCCGGCTATGACATCCCAACCGGTTGCTCAGGCTCGTGAAAGCATTGCCAGCGACGCAAGTATGATGCAGCCTACGGCCGTCAACCCCTCCACTCCCTCTCAGGTGAGACCACCTCATGAAGTTCTATCACCTATCTACGCGCATGAATATTTAAACGAAGACGAACATTTTTTTACCCCTTCATAAAGTTCTTAATTGCCCAAATGCCTCAAGCATTACGTACACGTTTAAAGTTACATTTATGCTGATTATCATATCAGGGCTTTAATGTTTGCAATGTCCAATTGCATTCTGGCAAATTGCTCATCCACCACATTTAAATGCACAAATTTTATTTGCCTATCCGTTTTAACGCTGCACTTATGCCACAAAGCAACCAAGCATTTTTTTCTTCCGTTCCCTCTTGAAATCCCTTTGCCAGCTCACAACTAGTACCGCTTTGCCCCATAAAAGTAGTGCCGTTTATAGTATTCAGGACGTAATCGCATTTTTAATCGGATCAGATTCGTTAAAGACTTTGAAGAGCAAATTATAAAAAAATGCTTAAAAAGAGCTGCAGCAAGCGTTCTAGAAAGTGTAAGTGCAAATAATTTACTTTTAGGTAAATATTTTAGGGACTTCTCTCTTGCAATTAAAGATGGTAAAAGTGATGCCCTTATAAAATCACACTCAAATTAAAATCGGCTTAAGGCGTTAGAAAAGTTTTTTTTACATAAAAAAATTCACTTATTTCCTTTCTCTTGGCAAATGCTTTGAAAAAAAATAATGTGCTATTTTGATGATGCCATAAATATAATTGCGTATGAAAATGCAAAATATATTTAATATATTGCAATGGAAGGAAAATGATATAAACTGTTTTATTGCTCTGCCTAGACGGCAACGTTGATCTGCACTAACGATTAATTCCATCATTTTTTTATAAATAAATTAACGAAAATAAAATCTCATAAAAGTTGGAAAGTGGAGTTGATATCGCTTAGCCAAATCCAATTTTTAAAGTAAAATGGTAGTATAGGAATAATATTATACTTAATGAAATGGAATATGACTCACTAGTAGCATTTGATAAAATTAAAGTTGGAGATAAATTTAAAGTAAATTTTGTGTTGTCCTTCACAACTAGAACTACTATGTCTACTACTACCCCCACAATGGAGCAACTGCCACAGTTGGGCAACCAAACAGCTCCAGCATTTGGAGCTGGACAGGATGGAATGACGTCGCTGCTGGAGTTGGTTCTCTAGCTTTGGTAGTTATCGGAGGGGGCATCCTCTACAACCGTTACGGAACCGAAGTGAAATCCAGAGCTCTCCGTGAACTCAAGGACCTCACAGCAGAGGATGCCGCGAGAATGGCCCGTGGAGTGCTCCGCGCCCTGGAGAAGTTTTCCACGCTCAATAATGACACCGAATAGAGGAATGCAGGAGAGTGACTTGATGAGAGCAAATTAACTACATTTACAATTTAAAATCTCTTTTCAATGATAATTTTGTAAAGATGATGCAATATATGACAATATCCTTTCCATATAACTTTATGATAATGATGCGATCCCTCTGATTGCACACACCTTGTATAAATTTAAATGAGCCTACAGCAGAAATCTGTAAATTTCAAAATACCGTTTTTATAAAATTTTTGAAAAGGACAGAAACAGAGAATCTTACTCAAATAAAAATTTTTGTTACTCTGCTTAAGTAACCTCACCACGTTTTTTTTGAAAGAGTATAAAGCCATTCATTTCGTTCTTTTCTTTTCCTCATATTTGCAGAAGCATTTTGCGAAAAAACATCTACTACGAAAAATTACACAAAAATCGATGCTTTTCTCCTCCTCCCTCAACGTTGTGGTTAATTCAAGCAAATATAAAAATATTTTTTTAGATAATGATGATCCAATTTTTGTTCTTTACATAAAAACAGTTTGCATCTCTGCAACTCTTTCATTTATCACTGATTAAGTAGGAATTGGTGTTATTGTTTGAGTCTGTTTTCACAACACCGTAAAAAAACGGAGCGAGCAAAAAAAGAGAAATGGGGAAGTGGTGAAATACTCAAGCTTTGATTATTTAATAGTGATAGACGAGAGACAGCAAGACTGACAGTCGCTTTCATTCTAAACTTTGTATTTTGCAAATGTACGTCCTTACAATCTGAAACTAGAGCAATCTCGGTTCGGTTTTTTTGTTTAAAAAACCTTCTTCCCTTACTCCTCAGCGTTCCAATCTATAATTTTTGGGTTTTGCAACTCTCCTAAAAAATATGCAGGTATTTCATACATGACTAAATATGAGTGGTAATTTTTTTTGCCTAAAGTGGCAGAACTTGTTCTCGATGGAAAAAAACTCCACGGTGAATAACAACAAGGATGACAATAAGAGGTAGAATACGATGGGGTACGACTTATCCTGGCACTGTGCTAAAAACTCAGGTTCCCAAAAATCTGTTTAGAGTGGCAAAATATTTCTTTCCGCGTACATCGTCCCAGAGAGCCTTTCGCGTGTAGGGATTTGAATATTAAATGAAACTTTGATGTTTCATATGTGCCCAGCATGTCAAGGAATGAAGAAGGTTGAGAGTTGTTTACAAGGAAAGAGCCTCAGTCAGTGCTTTCTATGGCAGATTTGATAGACTTTTCCACTACACGGACTTGTTCGGAGTTTTACAACTCAATGATCATTTTTTTATTTACCGTAATAAAAAAAGTACCTACTCCCTCCTCCAATCTACCTACTAACTTCCTCATCTACTAACTTAATGACGGGGAGAGTGGGTGATGTGGATGTAAAGGGTGGTGCTTCACATTGAAAAAAAAATTAATCAAATCATACGTTACAGAGAGTCGTTCTTATAGCGAGCAATCGCATTATTATCTACATACCTACCTTCACAAGCATATTACGTAGGCTTATCGAAGAAGATTAGATTTTAGGTTAAAAATTTATTTTTTTTATTTAGGTAGCCGTGCATTCCTTTTTTCTTATAGAGTTTTGTAATTGGGGAAGGAAGAAAAAAATATCTGATTTCACGGAATTTCAAATTTATAGGGTAGCCGAGCCCTAAATCAATTTAATAGAGGGAATTATAACCGCTGATAAGACATTTAAAGATGTAATTATATTTAATATTGCTACTAAAAATCGATACTATTTTAATGTAAATATCACTAATAGTATAAAATGTGGTGGAGTTATTGTAATAATAAAAAGACGGTCCCTATTTTTTCAACCTCAATTGGGCACTCTCCTCCTCCTCCTCCTCCTCACACCTCCAATCCCAAGGTCAAGGAATCCTAACTCTCTGAGCTAAAGTTGAGATTTTTAGGTAGTAAAATAATTTTAGTTTCCTAAAGTAAATTTGTAAAACGTGCTTAAAGCCGTTTATTTGTGATTCTGCATTGCCTATACGAACAAATGGTGTAGTTTGTGTGCACATTTTTAATAAAAATGATGAAAATTGTAGGGAACTTTAACAAAAAGAAGAGATACACTTTGTTGCTAAATTGCACATTAAAACAAGCGTTCAGGTTTTTTTTTTTAAAAAAAAATGCACTTTTATATATTTTTCATGTTGCTCACTTAACTACGAAGCGAAAACAGTTTTGCACTCGACAAAAATATCCAACTCGTATAAAATCATTTTTAGGAAATGAGTGCACGTACGAAACGTACATCTTTATGGATTGTTCAGGTAACAAAAGGTGAAAATAAAAGTGAACTTGATTCCTTCATATTATAGAGCTTTCCATAAGAAAAAAAATTCACTTCGTGTTGTGGTTTAGAGCTGTTTGAAAAAAAACTTTTTTTAGTGTTGCAGACAGAAAAACCATTCAAATTCATTGCAAGATTTATATGAAAAAAAATATTTTTTGAGGAAATTTTCGCGAGAAAGGAAGTCAATGTCAATATAGCGAACGTTCTAGTAAATACTGCAAACTTTGTAATATTTTGCATCACTTTATTTTCTCGAATAACTTACTTCACATGTGTAATCCAATTGGGTTGCAATCTTGTTTTCAGTAGTAGCACACACACACATTTTTTTTGCATGATTTAAGCTAAAAAAAATTGATTTTGACACGCTTAAATTATAGTTTAGACTGATCGAGCTGCACACAAGTCTGCTGTCTATATCCGCTTTTGAGCAAATATGTTTTCCCTCAATAATAATTTCATTAAATTTATGAATGATTTAAATGATTTTCGTGATCAATCTTTGTTCAGCGTGGGCTTTGTTTTATGTAATTTGTACAGTAAACTACACAATTTTTGTATTACTCACGGAGCCCCACCTGAATTATTAAACACTGAATTTTAAAATAATGTAAGGCAACAGGTACAACAAAATGCTATCGATACTACTCTTCAATATTAACTTTAAAATGATCAGAAGCAGAAGGTTAGTAAATTTTTTTTCTCAAAACTTAACGTGATTTATTATTGTAAAGAAAATATATTCATAAGTAGGAAATCTTAACAAAAAATAAATAGTTACGTTAAAAGATGACGAGTTTCTACTGAATCTTTTATGCGGCATACATTTCACAGGAAGTACTGCACCATATCCGAGCACTGATATTTTTCACAGCTTTCCATCCCTTCTGGATCCCTCAAGTAGGAGAAAACCTTGCTGACAGCGGTCCCATACTCCTTCGGTGTCACGGAATTTACAGCTCTGCAAAAATAAATAACAGTTAAATGGATACCCCGTTAGATAACCGAATTGAGTCATCCTCACATAATCCGTCTGGATTTATAAAAAAACGACGTAATTTAAAGGCTGACCCGAAAAAAAGTAATACTTCGTGAGTCCTACCGTACAATTACAATCTACGCAAACGACCATTTTCTTCTCCCCCGTATTTCATCGGGATGTAAATGTACACCATTCATAATGTCTATCATAACTAATAGTGAATAACACGTTCGGCAAAATAATGTCTGAGCGTCATCCTGTTTTCTCTTACCCTCAATATCGTTGAAGGAACTGGGATGCAAGAAGCATAATAAACTTGTACTAAAATCGCCGTGGACCAGTAGCGAAATACTTTTGCTGGGACGCCCATACAAAAAAACATATTACATCCCTCATCCCTCCAATCAACCAAACCTGGCAATACTGTTGATACAAAATACTCAATGAACCCATCAAAATGAAATTCTTGTTCCCTTGATACGCTAGAAAGCATTTTCTCCCATCGAACTGCTCACCGTCCTGCGTATTATAACATTTAGGAGAAACTGGCTAATCAAAGATGAGCACAGATTAGTAAGACGAAGCTGTGAGATACCCTATCAGAATTATTTTTTTCGGAGGAATTTCTTTTGCGTGGCGTGAACATGAAATATTTAAGATTTAATGGGTTAAAATATGTTAATGTGAAATAAAAAAGGCCAAAGTACTCGGCTGAATTTGCAAGGTCGAGTTAGGCAACCGGGGACGTGACAAGTACCTCAATCTACCTACCAGAGAGAGACTCATCATCGCAGTCTGTGCCATTTCCTATACACATAATTTCATCCCACCAGTTTTTACTGCTTTACGAGCTGTTATTACATTTCACGGTGTGGACTTGCATTTCAGCATTAGCGAATTCGGAGCTGGGACCAGGTAGGTAGCCCATATCCTTCTTCTACAACACCTGTACATTTTGCTCTTTCCTCCATATTCTTTGCAATTAGAATTACAATGATCCCAATTAGTATGCAGGGGATGAGATAACAGAGACGGAGAAGAAACCGGAAAACTTATCGCCCTCTCCTTATCAGCCAACCACCACCATTTCAATTATTTGGTCAATTTATCCAACATATTTACAAGAGTAATTCCTCTAACTCCATTTGCATCAAGTAATGAGCAACTATGCTGAATGTGTTTCGAGTGCACTCCTCCAATCTCTTAACTACCGTTTAGCTCCGACGAAAAAAAAATTGTATGCGACCTGTTACCCGCACATTAAAAAATCCCTTTTTTAATCAATGCATTAACCTCCACATACTTTTAAAAACTTTTGGTTCATTGGTTCACCACCACAAAGCATAAAGTGGGTAACTGGGCGTTGCTGCTGTCACAAAGTGTTTCCCTGAAACTACCTAAAATCCGAGAGCAGTGTGTGTGGAGTGCGGTTTCATACTTTCCTGCACGCATAAACACGGGTTTTGTGCAAAATATCTGTTCTTACTACTTTTTTAGTCAGTATTTCAGCATTCCTCTTCTCCCAAATTAAGAAGGCAGCTGCAAAGAATGAAAAAAAAGGTGTGCACCGTAGAAATATTATGCATTTCTTTTCCGCGAATTAAAATACATCTTTGTAATAGCATTGCATAAATTAGATTTTTTCTTTGGCGTGCTCACAAAACCGAATACCTTAAAATTCTCCTTCTTTTCTAAAAAATGGACAGTTTTGTGTATTCAAAAAAGTTATTTTTCAGCAAATACATCTCCATGTCCCTTCTCCTTTTATGCCCATTCTGTACGGTAACTGACAAATCATCCATTAACAATGTGTGTCCCACCAACCCCATCTCACCATCACTCTCCTCTCTTTTAAAAAAAACTCTAATCCCGACCCTTTAAAAAATATCTCTTTCTTCGGGTTGTACGTTATTTCACGTGTAATCACATAATCGATATTGTCTCAGTGCCAAAAACATAAAAAATATATTTTTTTGTCAAAACAACAATTATGACTTTTCTCATCTTGATAGGCACATAAAATACATTTTCATCTGCAATTCAAAACATGTCAATATGAGAATCCCCACCACCACCTGCATTACCTGTTTCCCAAACATGGATCAACTTGCGTACTCTGATAGATCTCAGATACGAACATACTTACAAAATAAAAGTATCTCATATGTGCTCGCAAACTGCTCACTCAAAATTTTCTGCAGTACCAGATTAGTCACGGAATGCAATACTGCATTTTATTGGTGGTTGAGTGAACTCAAACTTTACCAAGAAGGGATTACGTATCAGCAAACGATATCTATTTTTTTAAAAAAAAC
>JAHZND010005563.1:0-17144 GCA_027744115.1 Acrocyrtus sp. NNG-2020
GCCAGTATTAAAATGCCTTTCTACTGCTTAGCCATTTAATTTATAGAATTGATGAAAAGGAGGAGCTATCTGTGAAGGAGCTTCTACTTTAGTGCAGAAGACATAAAGTTGCAAAAGGTGGGGAAGAGGCGATAGATGAAGCTTTCCCAGGTGTAGTATCGGTATCCATTATCATCTCACTGGTATTTTAGGGTTAAGTGCACTCTCAAAGATAAAAATCCACAGAATGTGCTCATTTGTAAAAAGTATGACTAATGTTACGACTACTAATTTCATTGTTATACTTTTAAGATTTCTCAAACAAGATTACACCCTCCGCTCGAAATAGTGTAGAGGAAACTTTTTGGCTCCTTTCTCACATCACGGCTATATAATCTTTCTCCTGAAGTAATTTAACAGCCGTGCTTTCGTTAAACACTCTGAGACAAAAAATACCCGATTTTATCTCAGTGGATATGAAAGAAAATAAAGTGTACACTTGAGATACGAAGAAAAATGAGAGAAAGAAAAAAAGTTCTCTTTTTGTCGAATTGCTTTTCTGTTGAGAAGTTCTCAACAGAAGCAATTCGACAATGGGATAAGTGGATGCTGCATAAATGCATCTTTGCATTATTATTACTTGTAGTAAAGTGGTGGCTAGAAGAGGTACAGAGAACTCATGAATAAATGAGCTGTTGAGTTGTGCTGGGTAGGTACAAAATATTTCATGGATGTGGAGTTAACGCATGATTCCGAATCATCTGTCCCTTTCTTGTGAGACCTTCTGTTAGTGCCAAAGTATTTATTATTTTTTAACGATTTTTTCCCTTTCAAAGAGCTAGGTCCCAAATTAATAGTTGTTATGCATGTCCTTGCTTGTCAGCATTAATAAAAATTTGAGCAGTTTCGTTTTGGCTATTGATTTTAAGCTTGTGAGCATCTTCAGCCTTATCTGGTGTGACTTGGTCAATGATGGGAAACGGAGACTTTTTCTGACAAAAAATTTTTTTGCTATCACCAACGCCATTCTTTCGCATGACAAGTCAAGGCTCGAGTCACATGCTTGTAGAGTGACTTGTAAGGATGTAAAATTGCTAATAATTCGATTGTGATCATAGAAGAGGTACAAATTGCACTTGAGTGTTCGTTAATTTCATTCCATAATTCACACAGCGCAGGCTTGCAGCGGTTGGTGAATGCTGAGTGCAGCTGTATATACACCTGCATTTTTTTTGTAACTTGCCGCAAGACATGTTTTGACGTGTTTGCAGCTCTAAGTAATATTAATTGTAATATACAGCGTACACTCACACACACACTCCCGTCTTTATAATTATCATCTTATCACTTTATTATTCCGTCTCAGTGTACTTTTTAATTTGCTCGAAGAAGTGTATCCTGCCTCAGCAATGCATTTTTTTATTTTAGTCTCGAGTTGAGAATTTGAAGAAAAATGTGACCAAACACATCCCTGTGTGCGATTTGCTGACTGGCCAGTCATCATAATCGCACGATTTTCATTGTCTATTTTTATGACTTTGATACATGGCTTTATTTGAAGATTCGAAGAAAAAAAAGTTGCATTGTGCTTAGCACTTGACAAGGTTAGTCCTTACTTTAATGAGACGAAGTAGGAGTGAAATAGATGGACACTCGAAACTCGCAACTCGCCCAATCAAATATTTATGTATTGATTCTGCCCTGCAAAAAAATAAGGGTCGCACATCTGCTCATTCAACTTACGCTCTCGCTGAATTGTTTCCGCGTGCCTTTATTAAAACACGTCTTGCTAATTATTCCTCCAATAAACTACATTTTCCTTTATATCTCTGTGCAAAATGAAACATCTGATAGTAGAGATGATCCTTCCCTCTCTGCATTTCAAAGTGAAGGCAGCCATGTTATTAGAAGTGACTGAAAATGGTGTAGGAAAGTTAATGTAGTCTAAAGGTGTGGTTCCCCTTTCTTTCTTTCTCGTCCTCCTCATCACACAAGATAACCATATAGCACATAAAAAAGTGCGCTGTGATTTTCCCTCTGTCTTACCATTCGTTTCTATTTGTAATTGAATTAAGGGAAGAAAGGCAGGAACGTATATCTTTTAGGATTGTCTTCTCCACACGAGATGTTCTCAGCGAAGGAAAAGTTTTTTTTCCCTGCCATTATTACGTTATGTCGTGGTGTGGTACTCGATTCTCGTGATCGTTATAAAAAAATTGTATGCAGATACGAACAAGGAATCTAACATTGGCGTATACATACACTCCATTATTTTAACTCATCGTTATTTTTTTCTTCATAGTTTTCCCTCTGTCTTACTAACAAACCCTCATTATTCGGAGAATATCACTGCAAAGAAGGTGTGGATAGATGGACTGTGAATCAAGTGGGAAGAGTATAAACCAGCCAGGGAAGATAACTGTGCGAACAATTGTTTTTGAAGGAAAAGTTTTTTTTGCATGCGTGCGATGCCATAAGACTAGTGAAGAAGGGATTAGTGTTGGTGGTAAAGTTTGGTATGTAGGAATGTGGTAATAAAAGAGAAAAAAAAGTATTCTGTATGTAAACTTGAGAGAGAGAGAGGTGGAAGGAATATCCTTCATTTTGATTATGATGATGATGGTCACTCATGAAAATGAAGAAAGGAAGACAGGCATTGAACTTTTAACCTTGCCCATTTGTTACAATGGACGTTTATAAATGAAAGAAAATACATATTGAAATAATTTTTGTTGCGAGGATACATTATTTTTTCACAAGAAAAGCTGGCGTGGTATATGCAGAGTGTGTGAGCAGCAATGTCCTCTTTTAACAAATGAGTTCGGCGATGATTCATTATACATTCGCAATTTATATATTTTTTCGGGCGAACAGATTTTTACCATTCACTTGAGAAACTCTGTTTTTGTTGGGAAGAAGAAACAAAATGCGTGCCACCCATCATTTCACGAGAATATAAAAATGGTAAATGAAAGCACTATACGGGTAAGGTAGAAAAAAGTGCATCGTTTCACTGAAAGGACCTTGGAATGGTGTACCACCTTGTTTTTTTTGCTTCTCCCACCGCGCGGAATTTCCCAAAAAAAAGTGTGATTGCTCAAGCTATAGCTGATACTGTTGACGGGGAAACTTTCGTTAATTTAAGAATTACACAATGAACTATCAGTAATAACTGAGAGATAATAGCTGAAAAACCGCCACTACCACTACCCGACCGCAGTTGGAGTTCCACAACCGGCTGGACAGTCAAAAGGATCTGTGGAGATGTACACCGCATCTCACAGATCAAATAAGACAGATTACGTAATTTTTAGAATACTGCATGTCATGGGAGCACAGAGAGAAACTGGTATACCACCACCGAATCACAAGAACGTCTTCGTCATGATGACCATATTAAGTTTTCTTAGAGTTTTCTTAGAGCAGTTTTCTTTTTTAAAATAGCCGTAAAGCAAAGGAAAATGATATTGCTGTGATTTAAAATGCTAATCGCTCGTATCACCACTAATTCTGGATAAATGGGCAAAATCCATTAAATAATTTTTCTGGCAAAACACCCATCATGAGAAAAATACAATTCCGACTGGTTCCCATCCTCATTTTTATCTAAAAATTGATTCCGTTAGTTATTAAAGTCTTCAGCTGACGATGATGTGTAGTCTTCAACTCCTCCAAACCGCTTTATCTTTAGTAGCTAATCACCGTAATGAAATAATTGCAATGAAACTCTATTTTCCCTCTCCTTTACATTTAGAGCGTAATCGTAGTGACCTTAAACTTGTAATGCTGAGTACATAATAAGGTAATTTCTGTGCTTGGAAAACCTTCACGTGTGTGGATATGCATTAACTTAGCAGCTTTTTTCATCTTTTTATGTACAACTTGTGCCAATTATTTTAAGACTCGGGAGTAGTGGTAGTTTTAAAAGACACATCATCACCTGTACGCTAATTAGTCAATCGATGCGCATTTACCGTTCTTCAGTATAGGGATTTCTTTCGTAGAGTGGGAAGGACCTGTAAGCTCTGGTAGCACAACTGTGCAGAGCCCACTCCAAAAAAAGAAGCTGTCAAGCGATTCCCTAATGAAAGCGCATGGTAATAATGGAGTATGAATGTGCGTGGAAGTTGTGATCGTCTAGTTTTAGAACATAACAAGAAAAATGAGCCGAGTTTCATCCCACATATATATGTGTTTGAGGACTCAGCACTCATAATCATTACTTTTATGATTATTACAGCTTCTGCTAAAGAGGATGACTAAGCAAAACAGTGTGTTCTTTTTGAGACATGATTAGAGACGAAATGACGTGAAAATTGCCACGCTATGCAGCGTAGACTAAGGCGAAGAAGAAAAGATGTGTGGAGTGTGTGTACATATGAAAAGGGACGAGACTTTTTTTTCATTTCAAAGAGAATTTTTTTTCCATCACTCAACTTTACGTTATCCTAAATGGGGACTAGTATAGTGTAGGCAGTGCTCTCACTAGTTGGAAATGGGAATGGAAGGAAGGAATAATGATGATTTTTGAAAATGCTGCTTACAAAGATCCATTTTTTGTCTCTTCTCCTTAATAGCAAAGTCATACGTGTTTGCTGTGGCCAGTTGATAGGCACGTAATACATTTAATAAGTATGTGCAAAAATCCACCTTTTCGTCGTCGGTCCGGTTGTGATAATCGTGAAGTCATCTTTCTTTCGTGTGTCCTCGTATTCGTAAATACCGCGCCGCGGAGCCCAATCACCATCATCTGAAAGCATTTTTGCTTCGTGTAAAATTCAAGTTATCCTTTTTCGTTCACTTTGTTGTTAATTTACAGGCATTGTTGATCAAATTTGAAAAGAGAATGAGCCTTAATCACATTACAAAAGGGCTAGTAGTGTATACGGATGGGGATGATGTACGAAAAAAAAGAAAGTATTTATTAATAGCGAAAATACAAAAGGGGATGTGTTCCTCTAGCACTAGCCCATGTGACTGTGCAATATGTGCAGCTTTCGGCCTCCTCGAAATAGCAATGCACTGAAACATAGGCTGCTCATGCAATATTTTCTTGTCATTGTATAATAACTCTTCTTTATTCCCATTCTACCTCTTTTGAAGGTGTAGTCGTGCAAAAGGAATATTGCAAAAAAAGACTAAGCTTACCGTCATCCTGGTCATCCTCATTGTCTTCAATGGGCAGTGTATTTTCCTCACTGAAGGTACTTTGAACGTCCACTTATTAGAAATAAATAAATTGGTAGCGTCGGAATGATGAATGTGTTTTTATCTTCGTTTAATTCTGCATCTGAAGGTGTTCACTGAAATGTGGCTGCTTCATGAAAATAAAAGACGTAAAGATTGGAATAATGCTATCAATCCATTCATTTATTAGGTGGCGCAGCTACTTAAAGACACCAAGCTCTGGCCTGTCCATCCGTCGTCCACATAACTTTGTCTGACTCGATTTTTTATTCAACCCTTTTCTTTGTTTAACTGAAGAACTGGTGCAACTTGAGTTCTTCGGGCAGCTCTCAGTTTTCCTTGTATTTTATGACCTGTTTGATGAGCGTACCAGGTTTGCTTAGCATAATTTATCGATCCCAAATTGTTTGACCGTTGGACAGGGGGTAGCGAGTGGCAGTGTGCTAATGAAGTTTAGCTGAATTTGCATTCTTGGTGAATATTTTTTTTTCAAGTTTAAGTAGGTACAGGTTATTAGCAGTTGTATAAATCAATTTAGGGCTGCTTTATGGGCTCCTTTATTTATAGTAGCAGGACGTTATTTATGGTAGCAGGACACTAAAAGGAAACAATATCCATGTCAAGTTAGGATGGTTTTCCTGTTGTTATTTTTGTTTGTAAGCCAAACTCAATGAGGTTTTGCAGTCATTTCGCAGCAGGAAAACTGGAAATATTATGTCGTGACTTGGGCACAGCCAGAGGAATTTATGGACTCAGTTTCAGCTCTTGTTATATGGGCTAAGCTTTCAGGCAATTCATTTGTTGCAAATTGCTGAATAATCGTTTCCGGAATTGAGACCACATCCTTCATTTAAATTATCATATTTAGATTCAGTTTCAATCGTGCGTGCTGCTAGCCACACTCACTCGGCATCTCTTGTCCCTGTGGCTAGCTCTGTGAGAGACTATATTGTCGCTGTGAAACTATAAAACCCATTGTTCTGGGAGGGATGGACATCTGCCCCTTCACATGTCAGGGAAGTGTCGTTGAAAGAAGAGAAGAAATTGTATTATTATGACAACTCCTGATCAAAAGCATTTAGATCTGTGTGTGATGCGGATCTGATGACAGAATTCCTCTACTTATTTATTCCTTTATTTTTAGCCTTTTGTTTTGTCGTCTTTTCTCGTCCCTAACTCATTTAAGGAGTCTGCTATCAGATGTCCACTGTCATTTTTTATGCTTTGTTTACGAGACACGCAATATGACTATGTGACTCGTTTGCTGTGGGATTAGAATGAGAAGAAGAAAACCGTCGGGTGCTACAAAAAGACGCTGCTCTTTGTAGCCGTGTCATAGGAGGGGAGAGAAACAGAGAGCTCGCTATTTTATTCCCCTTCCTTTTTCATGCCCATGCCAACGCCAACCAGAAAAAAGTTATTTCATTATGACAGTTATTTACTTATTACAGAACTTTGTTTCCTCCTCCATCCAAATCAAACTTTATTGTATTAATGTGATGTGAAAATTGAATGGATGGAGTAGCTGAGCCGAATCCAGTAATTTATCGTAATGGATACTTGTATTACTAATATTGTGTGTGGGCGCGAATGACGCTAAGGCTTCTTGATTTCTCCTCACCGGAAAAAATACTGTCAGGGATCTACTTACAAAACAAATTATTTCCAGGTAGGAGTCAAGAAAAGTCAGGGAGACGTTATTAGAGGATCAAAGGGAAAAGAGAGAAAAATATCTCCTAATTTCTTTTGTATTTGAATGCGCAACTTGTAGTGCTTACTACACATGCGCCCACTCATCAAGACAGACAGATAGATGAGGGAGAGAGCAGGGGGTCGGAAACCGGTGCAGACGTCTGCGTCTGTGAGGCCGTTTTTTATTCCGTAATTTAAAATGACATGAACTAGTGTAATTTGGCTCATTTGCTGTATGAAAGTTGTCAATACTAGTTTCATGCTCGTCATTACTTTATGCCCAACAAGCCGATTATATCCTGTTGCGAGGGTTTACTTTCTGACGCTTGCCCGGTTTTTTATATTCTTTTTCCGAGTACAAAGGATACCGTCCGTCCCGCTTGTTTTAATGGCATTTTCCAATCCAACCAACAAATAATTGGAATTTAAGTAGTTACAGATTTGCTGCTTAATAATAAGAGGGGGAATGCAAAGCTCAGAAAAATTTGCCGAGCTTGTTGTAAATTATCCAGTACATATTGATCTGTCATATCAAACAAGCAAGGATGAAGTGTTCAGCAAGCAAATAAAAAATGCAGAGCGATTTTATTTGACATTTAATTTTTATGTGCTGCTTTTTTTGCAAGGCAAGTATCTCATGCAGATAATAGGGTAAGAATGCAGTATGTAAATGTAGCTCTCCGCTGAGGAAAAAAAATATTTTGGCAGTTATCCCTTCCCAATAAGAAGGACTTGCTCTTTTGAGAAAGTGCTGACTGAAATCAATTAGGAAAGAGGTTGCCCAACTCATTTGGGAAGATGGGACAAAAGCGATGCGATGATGCGAAGGTATTTCATGTCCACAGCAATTTTCCATGGGATAATCCCACAGCTGGAGCTATACCGATTAGCATAAGTTGACCTACCTATTTTGCAGAAAAAATTTGTTGAAGTGAAAGAATGCATTTTTTCGTGTAGCTAGATAAAAAAGTCCAAAGCCACGACTTTTGCCTCAAGGAGAAAGATTTTACTTTTTAAAGCGTTGTCAGACAAGTCTATATAGCACATTTGTTTCCCACCGCATTTCACTGTACTACACATTACCGCAGCCACTTTAAATACCTAGTTGATGTGGTTGTTTCTTTACGAGTGAACTTCAACTTCAACCCGGATGGTAAGAGCAAGTACACTTTGCATGCTTGTGAAGTGGGATTGTTCTAAAGTCGTGATTAAATTAGTCATGCAAAAAAAATCATTTCTCGAGAGAGGTCCTGTTTTTCCCCTACAAACAGACAACTGGTGCTGTGCTTTTGATCGGAGCAGGAGATGCATCATGGTCATCTTCAGCCCCTCTTTGATTTGTTTTATTTTGTACATTTTCGTAATTACGGTCATCTAATAATGGGAGAAGTATCTCTTTAAAAGCACAGCTTTTTTTGTATACAAATACTTATTCTTTTAGCGTTCCACCACAACATCCTTCATAATCATAACATTTTGCAACTGAATCAATATGTTTGACTACTAGCAGTTTGACTAGAAGTTTGTTTATCTAAAATGAATGGGCTTGTGGACGAAGATGATGGCCCGAAAGTTTTCGACTTTTTTTTACACGAGAAGGAAAATGTTTCACGATTTCACACCAAAACGTGCTTGTCAAAATACTGGTGATGGTGATTAGAGTCAATATAAAAGATATCCTTTACACCTCCACCACCCTATCATAAAAATGTGCAATGGTGAGTTTTATGATGCTGCAGACTAGGAGTAAACAGCCAGAAAAAGTCTTAAGGATAAATATTCAACAGGTGCGTGTTCCTGCTATGATTTGCGCAGCAACACTGATAAGTGCTTTCATATTTTTTTGCGTAATCAAAGGCATTGTCCAGCCAAAAATGGTAAATAAGCAAGAGGATTTGACATGATTTTGACTAATCACCTGCCCAAATTTAGCACTTTTATTGATCAATCGGAAAAGGGAATTGAGGAACGTTTGAACTCTGTGTGGAGTGGACAGACATGAATTTGTTTACAACTACGTGAACACAAATTTAAATGAGAAAAAATCCATCATTACTATCCCCATCATCTTGCCAGTGCTATTTTCTATGCATGATTAATTAGATTTGTCAATATCAGGATTTTTAAAATAAAAAATGGATCCTGCTAATGGACTGTTGTGATGGAGATAGCGACGGAACGTGTTTAGGTGATGCGCTCTTCGCTCATTTACCCAAAGGGTGAAAAAACCCAGTCGCTCAATAGCAGCCGAGCGTTCGCAGATAGTAAAGTGCTCACACACAGATATATATTTTTTAGATTTATTGTCCAACTAAAATCTACCAATTCCTTCTTGGCATGTTCATACATTTATTAGTGATATGTGTACGCCATTCCCTGTCAATGGCTGCGAATATATCCCTTTGGGAAAGTTCCTCTTGCTTGCTGCACAAATTACATTTTTTAATCTTATTTGGAGTAAATAAATAAACGCTGCTTTGACTCGCGAAGGCAATAACGGATAAGATATGATATGAAGATGGGTCTACTTTTTTTCTTCATCTTTTCCCTCTCTCATTATTATCGTTACATAACAGCACATTTGTCTTTGACAAAACTCATTTTCATTAGAAGAGTGAAGGCAGTAGGAATTTAAGTTTGGCTAATTTAGTAGTTAAACCATCTGGTCCCCAATCTCTTTTTATGTATGTCAATTGCAATTGTAGTGAAATAATTTTACGCTTCTGCTGCTACTATTCTGCCGCCACACAGCTACTTCATTTCTGCTGCACTAGCTCGCTTGTCTCAACGGACATATTCATCGAGGGGCAAATCGACAAAGAGCATCTTTAAAATGCTGTCTCGATTCTTGTTTTTCCAATACTTTATGCATAATTACAGGTACTTATATGTGGTACTCATAATATAAAAATTAAAAGTGATTGAAATGAAAAAAGTTATAGACAGGCTTTAGAGCGGGGACCCAAGCAGAGAGAATACTTTTAATTTTTGAAGGAGAAAATAAATAAATGTTATCTTGAAGAGAACACCCCTTTGCACGCAAGCTGCTCTCCTAATGAGCGACTTTGATCCTGCAGAAGAAGAGAAAAAAACTTGTCGACGACTGCGACTCACCGACCGACTCTTGATGACCATCCTGGTATTTTCATGCGACTTGGGCAGGTTGAGCAAGAACAGAAGCGAGGAATGCTAAATTGCAGCGAACCTTTTCACTGTTGTTTATAGCCTTTGTGCCACCATAAAAACTGGAATGTACAAGCATGCAAGGTTTTACCATTGCAGTATTTAATGCCACCTTCATTTCATATGTATATTCATCATCAGCTCACTCCTCGGTAAAATGATATGGGAAAGGGTAGCAACAAAAAGAAAAATAATTGCTAAACCATCTTTCCAGTACAAGCACTGATTCCGGGATCATCGTGCTATTATTATCGTGTTTCGCCTTTCTCAAGCGGCTGATGAAGATGAATATTTCGCTCTGTCATGTCAAAAAGGAGTATAAGGAAAAAGAGGTAAAACTACTAAACTAGTTGGGGCCAAAATAGCAAATCATTTTTAAAGATGTCTTCTCCGCACTCACATACTACTAGCCTAAATCACATATAATTTGGCCAAAGCTGTACAAAATATGACTCTCCCTTCTATTATTTTCAGTTTTCAGTCAGTAAGAGCATCCACACTTATAATTATCATTGGGATACTCTTTGAAAAAAATGTAGGTAGTTGTAAGAGGAGGCCACTCTGGAGTAGCGGTTTCTCATAGAAGTGAATTCAAAAGTTTCTTTGGCATTTCCACAATTTTGGCAAAAATTGAACACGGCTATTTGAAAATGATGCTCGCATAGTAACTGCTTTTGCATGTTTTCTGTGAATGATGCTGATAGTGACAAACACACAACAAACTCCAATTTCTCTCGTGTTTATAGTTGGTTAACTTGTCAAAAGTGATGAATCGTTGAGAAAATTATATAAAATCTTGTGCTCAAAAGTCTCTTCTTTCAACTCACATTTTTCTTTCATATATTACTCCTCAGTCATTTAAAAAATAGAAAGGAAGAGCACCGCTAACTTTGTTTTCGCATAAAAAGTTTGCACGAGCGTAAACACTCTATCATAGTACAATATTTATTACTGATTGTCAGTATATCATATTCATTTTTTTCAGATCTTAAGAAAAGCGTTCTCCTCCTCTACTGCACCTTTTACGATAAAGATATATTTTTTAAAAAGAAAAGTTAGCAGTTTCCCCCTTGCGCATAATATGTATTATCCTTGAGATATTCAAAGCTGAGTACAACACAATTCGCAGTGAATGAAGGAAGAAAAACACTTTTATAGCAAATTTATGCGCACAAAAAATTATTAGTTGCAATTGATCGTGCCCACCACCACTTTGGGTCTCACAGAAGGGAGCCATTTCTCAAAGAGGGAGATCTTTGGGAGCTATCCGTTGCGTTTGAGGTGGGAGATGGGTGAGGGTTTCTCTGTCTAGGAAAACTCTTGTTATTTCTTTGGAGAAATTATGAATGTATAAATCTTACAAGATATTAGCGGTCTATTGTGCTGCTTGCCGAATACACATTTACACGTTGCCACCTCTACATGCTAAAGGTGGGTCATCGGCGGTTGGTCACAGGGAGATACATAGAATGGGACAATGCTCGAGTTGTGCAAAACCGATGACAGCAACCAACTGAGAAAAAGTCGTGCCTATCTGCTCATCTGAGCAAGGGGTGAGAGGTGTACCCTGTCCTCAGTGATACACTAAAGGAACCGTGGTGGTGATAAAATCGTTGCGAAGCATTTATTGGAGCAAGGTTGATTAATAGGGATGGCTTGTTTGAGGTCACGCCCAAAACCAATCGGGCTGTCATTAGCTTCTTGAAATGCGTGAGGTATTAATCACAATCAACGGCACAGCTGAAATCATTGATGATAGCTATAACCATTTTGCCTGCTGTTAATCTCCTTCAAATGACCATGCTTTTTTTCAAAAAATTATATACCAAAAGAGCCAGGCATCTAGTTTTTTGCCTTTCATTGTCTTCGGGCGCATAATCTGAGTGATATGATATGCCTACATTTTTCAGGCTCACGATTTCAATTCCCTTTATTACGGTTTAAATTGAAATAGTAAATAAATACTAGAAAATGTGAAAAAGGTGGAGTTCTGCGCTCTTCCATTTGTCAAAATAAGAATTGAACTTTTTCAATTTGAAAGTTTTTCTGCGACAGTGACAAATGGGTATGCACACTATAAATACATAGAGCAGCCCTAGAATCAGAACAGCAGTACGTTATATATTATATATTACCCTCATAAAAGCAGTTTCCAATTTCCATCGTTTCGTAATTGTAATTGAGTCTTGAGTCAGCTTGACAGTTCCCTCTAGAAATTAGCTGTAAATAATGGCAGCAGGAGCTTACATGCTCTTTATCAACTTAAACTTGCCTCTGAGTTTCTTTCACAATTCCCCTCCAGGTCACCAAGAAACCGAGCTTTTGATCTTAAAAAGACTTGAAAATATTTAATGAAGCAGAAAGATCAATAAGGCGATGGCTTCGGAAGCCATTTTTTTCCACCCAAGCCCTTTAATATTCCCTCTCACGACCGTTTTCGCATTAAAGTTTTCTCTTTTGAGGCATCATTATTTAGCTGACTACTGGTTGAGTAAGAGTTTGTCATGATTTCCCCTTCTTTTATGAGAAGCTATCAACCATCAAGAGATTTTTTCACCGAAAAGAAAGGTATCTACTCATTTTTTTTACTCCAGCAGAGATGATCATAATGATCACGAGAGCCTCCCCAAAGGAAAAAAGCAAACTTGCTGTAAAGAATTTTTGAATAAACAATGAAATTCATTACAAAAAATCAGCGAATATTATGGCCATGGCCACAAAAGTATCACGTCGTGTCGTGGGAATGAAAAATCCCTTGGGTGGGTATTGTCTAAAAAGAAACTACACTGCCAACTAGAAACTTACTGCTGCTGCTGTACTTTTTTTGCTACTAGAACACTACCGGAATGTAAGTTCAACTTTTGCATGCAATACATTCACTACGCACACACATGACTACATTAATAGTCGGGATGTTTTGCTTGCTAGAAGAAAGATTGTCTTAACGAACACCACTTTTATTCTACTTTCATGATTTTTCTCAAGCTTTCTCCTAATGAAGTCCTTTTTTATTGAGATTTCTCCTTCCTTGGTGGTACGCTTCATCGGTGGACTCCCACATTTTGAAGCGGTAATAAGGTAGTAGCTATGAAACTGATCATTATCCAATGGAATAATAGAAACCTGTAATGATTCTGCTTCTCTTCCCCTCTAGTCAGCATTTGCATATAAGGATGAAAATATATGAAATAAATAGGGATCCTTTTGCCAAACAGTATCCGCTAGGATTCTGCAGAACACGGATTCAAAAAAGAGGCACTGCCTATAGGCGCATCATCAAAATATCGTAAATATGCTGCAAAAATTATTATCTCCGAAGACGACTCTTATCGCAATAGCTCAGTTTCTCGTTGTGGTTTTTATAAGCCCACTACTCGTCCACAAAAAAAATATACATTTTTTTGGATTTGACATGATCAGCTTATCAGAAGATAGGTGCCCTATCATCAGATACGAAAGCATTTTTTGTAGTGCGATATGACATAGGTAATGAACATCTTGCTCAAAAAAACGACTATAATAGTGATATGAAAATACTTTTGGATTGTTGGCTAAATGATAAAAAATATATATTTTCTATAATGGTAATTTTTCGTATATGTGCCAAGTACAATACATTTTTGCATGACAATCATCCTATCATCATTGTCTCACTTTACAGCCGTCCAGAGACCTTTCTCATTCTCACACATTTCATTTTTTATCCTGTTTTATGACAACTGTTAACATTATGGAGGCATGCATACCAAAAATGCTTGGCGTTAAGGTCAAGTTGCACTATGTACGAGGAGATGAGGGCTCTGATAGCAGAGGAATGTATTTTTTTGTAATATTTTTACGACCCGACTCATATGTGAGAGATGACTAAGAGCCGAAGAGCCTACTAAGAAACGCGGCAAGTACCGTTCCTATTCTTATTTTGACTGGTGTAATAAAAGCAAAATATACACGGGTCGTCCCTGAGTCCTGCATTGCTAATTTTAATAAAGCAATTACGTTTCTGGTTTTTTTTGCAACAATCCGTTACAAGCGATTCCAATCTGTACTTGAGTTGAGAGCGGATTTGGAGGGTTAGGGATGAGGGACGATGAGCAAACACTGCAAAAGTGGCGAGAAACCTCGTAAAAGGCCCTTACTCCGTAGCACTGCTAATTCCTCAGCTGAAGATATCACTGGGAATAAAAAAAATTATCACATCCTTAAAGTGATTTCATTATAGCTTATTTCACAACAAATTATTGGGATGGGGCACGAAGCCCTAATAAATTGTAGTGTGTTTGTAAACTAAGGTGTAAAAGCTGTGATGAGTAGGCTTGTTAAAAATATGTGCATTTATGCTAGTCACTTTTTTAGTGCATGTACCACACAGTCGAAAAAATGGGCACTGAACACTACGTGTAGAGCACATTCCACTACACGTAAATAAGTAGTAAAATAATAGTAATTTACGGGGGATAAAAACGACTTTACGATTGTTCACACCTCCTTAAAACCATTATTCCTCTAGCCATCCCCTGCTGCCTAAAAATTTTAACGCTTATTCCTCGCCATATTTGTCTCCCCAGTCGGCTAGCCCTGAAGAAGGTTAAAGCAAAGGGGAAAAATATTTTTTGTATCTAGTGCGAGGCCGAAGAAAGAAAAGATGCTTTGATTTGTAAATGCACTAAAGTGTTTTTCTCTAGTTTAGCAATAATCGGCTGTCATTATTGTGCTTGATGAATTTTCTTGGGATGGTTATGGGACGCATCACTCCGTTCCCTATATATAGCTCTGTTCATTAAAGAAACTGTTTGGTGCAGCTAATGTCGTCGTGGTCAGTGGTCACCCAAGAGCTTTAAAACGTTTAAAAACGAAGTGGAATCAATTCAGGTGATAGGCACTTGAAAAAAAGAGAGAGGAAGAGTTATTGTTTGGGAGAAAGAAGAGGAGAAGAGGTCTTTGGCCATGGACTAGTGTTGATTGTACAGTTGATGATGATGCTTTTAATGATGATGATGATTAGAAAGGGATAATTTATAGTACACTATTTAGCCGTATTTGTACGAAGGAAATACATTTTTTGCGCTGGGGATGGCCACTATAAGCCTGCTATGATGATGTGATCAGATGAAGAAGAAAAAAAATCTTGTTGTGGCAATAATAATTCGTTTTGTTCTCATATGCTCTCTTACTTTTAGACAAGGAGTCGTGTCGTGATGCGTGAGGTTAACTTTATTACTCACAATTTCTCCGTTGTTCCATTATTTCTTGATGCCTTTCTTTCTAAAAGACAAAAATCAGCTTTAAGGGGAGAATTGCTTCAGTTAGCATAAGCCACGTTTAGTCGCTCTTCTCGTATTTGGCGAGTTATACGAGTGGAATCGAAAGTAAAAACGCAGATGGTATTTTGTATCTAAATATCTCTCCTAGAAGGGATGCATGTTGCACGACTCTCCTCTTTAATAACTGCAGTTGAAAGAGTTCATTGGAATTTTGAGATGTACGTTGTGAGAACTACATCTCTCGTTAGCAGTGTTGACAGGAGATGACCTTTGTACTGAGGATGTCATGATGATTCAAATTTCTTAATTGTACAGACAGGATCACTCAGCTCTGCTGACTCCAGATATAAGTTCTCTCCCTATTCTTATGGCATTGACGTGCCATTATTGCAATGTGAGATGGACTTAGCTATTCGCTGAATAGTAATAATAATAATAATGACAAATATAGTAGTGCATCGTTGATAGTCACGCTTGTAGAGCAGTTTCGCTAATTGCTTAATTATAAATGTATCGACTGTGAACTCGTCTTGAAATGTGCAAGTACAACATGCCCAGTTTTTTTTATGGGGAATGGAGGGTCGTCCCCGTCCCACAGTAAAATGTAAAAAGAGAGAAATCTGTCAAGCAAGCCTAATTTTAATTATGCGCAACATAACGCGTGTAATGTCACTCAGCTGAGCATGCACACAGCCCTAGTCGCACTAGTAATAATGTAAGGTCTTATCGTCATTATCAGGAGAGTGGACGGTAATAAAAAAAGGACGAAATTGTTGAGTAAGTAAATAGGAGTACGTGAAGAGAAAGAAAATTGCTCACTTAATCGGATTCCCTTTGGGCTGTTTTTACAAGCACTAATGAGGACGTGTGATGTACGGGGAGAGTGAAAAATGTGCTTGTTTAATTACTCCCAATAAAAATTGATAAAAGAATGCAAATCGGACAATTAACAGTTTCTACTAGGACGCGCAGATGAACAGGACACATTAGCAATAATTACTATGGTAATCGGATCAAAACGTGAACTAGCAAAATATTTTTTGAGTGGAGTGGTGGTGAAGTGAAGGAATTTACTTTTCATTTAAAAATAGAATGATAAATTGCTTTTGATTCAGACTGCATTAGCCAGAGTGGGATTAACAAAAGAACTCAATCAGTCTGTCAAGAACAATAACACGAACTGGAAACAAATTATTGGTGAGCTATTTACAAGCTAATGTGTTCATTAAAAGGTGGATTTGCCTGTCTACCTATAAATCATCAGCTTCACTCGATGATGATAGCATACTTTTCTGCCTTTTCCTCTCCACATTGTTAAATCCTGTTGTTGTTAGTGGCGAAGACAAGAAGGCATTTATAAAAATGGGCAATCGGACTGTTATTAGTTAGTAGTGAGGGGCTGGCCGCCACCTTGTGATTAAATCATTTTGTGTATGTGTTGTGAGTTGTGAACGAGCTGCCAAGCAATAAATCAAGCAACGGCCACGAGTGTGACAATAATCACTTCAGAACAATTGAGCTGATTTTTCGCGCTATTTTTGCCAGAAAAACTGGAGTAAAACAGCCTCCCTATCAGGTTGTTGAGATAATCCAATTAATTGTCAGTGCTCGTACATCATTTTTTAGGATTGTATTAAAAGAGAAAAATCTACACTCGGGGATGATGAAAATGAAAGGGCAATGTAAAAAAGTAATGAAGTTAATTATGAGTAAGAAGGAGAAACTGACATGAGAGCAGTGCCATTTTCATTCTCCATTTTTCTCATTTAAGATTCAAGAGGAGAAGGCGATTTGCTTGATTGCACAATTATGGGAAGGTGGGGGCCTCCATTGGACTAACTG
>JAHZND010005564.1:0-36442 GCA_027744115.1 Acrocyrtus sp. NNG-2020
CAGAGTAGCCCTTTTCTACAGTACAATGCGATTTCCACAAACACCCTTTATGGCAGGGGTAGGCGATACTGTGACGGTAGCAATTTAGAGTCAGCGTCACCGTAATCGGACAGTGTTCCACAAGTACCTATTGTAGGTACCGTGAGTGCCTTATACCTTCCTATCTTCTGTACACTTTTATTGGAACAATATCAGTTCTTGTTCTCATGCAATACGCAATGTTAAGGGCCTTTCATTGGCAATAATTCACAACAAAGCTCATTGTCAATATAAAGGCATATTTTCCCTTACATATATTAGGGATTATGAAGCAGCTCCAGAAGTCTCACGTAAATCTACTGGTAATTGAAATCAGACCTTTAGTACATCAAATTAAGCACATACCCGTAGGGTACGTATACTGTAATGTGTCACATAGTCACATTCACATGTTCACACGCTACTCCATAACCGGCACTCTATTCATTATTAATCTTGACCGTGAAGTTGCCTGTTCCTTCCTTAAATCTCATTCATGAAAGAAAGTTCTACTTCTAGTACATGACCATTTAGCGAAATTGCAAAAGTCTGAACTCCAAATCGGACGCCATGGACATGCTTTGCTCGAGACCAAGTGGAACGATGTACTGCGCTGGAATATTGGTACTCATACTCTGTTCCACATTCCATTTTTCCAATGGGCAATTAACCAATCCAGGACCATGTCCCGACATTCCAGCTAAAGCGAATTTTGATTTTCCTCAGGTAAGATTTCCCATATTTTCGCCCAATTGCAGATTATACGCTGATTTTAATGACATGTCGGTTCAATTCGTTTCCAGTATGAAGGCGTTTGGTACGAAGTGGGAAAATACATGTTTCTTCCACAGATCGTTGGAACATGTGTGTATGTCCGCTACAAAGATTTTGTAGCAGCAAACGCCACTTTTGTAGCAGATATTGTACACGTCGCACGTGGGTACGTTTAAAGCAATTCTTTTGCCAATTGAAATTAACTTTTAACAATCAGCACTTTTTTAGCAATCGTTTTAATAATGACATCCTTATTGTAGCACCAGGAAGCACGTTGTTACCCAATGCACGGGAAAAATTGCAAGTGACGATAGAAGTGCAGAAATTGACTTAATCGTCAATGTTCCTATGCCGCTGACGGCTTTGACGGGTAATCGGGCCTGCATTTTTTAAATCTACATCCTAATCAGTAATCCTAAGGCATAACTAATGCGGATTGCTTTAATTTTTAATTTTAGTCGGCGTGTTTTATCCATACAAGGTACTGGACACGGATTATAAAACGTACTCTATTAAATGGGCCTGTACAAATGTTACACCGGCTGGCCCTAACATCCGTAAGCTTCTATTACCATATATCTTTTTTCGCAATTTATCTACATTATGATCATGATCTAGCAGTCAAGCACCTTTTGTGATAGCTGTCAGATTTGTAATTATTTGCGCATGCTGTCAGTTTATTTTCTGACAATTTATTTGGAGGTTTTCTGTTACATCACCCGTCATGTTACCTACACGTTTTTATTGTTTCAGAGACCTTATGGATTTTATCAAGAAGCCGAACCTACCCGCCTGAGGTTAGAGAGTTAGTTCGACAGAAGCTTAGCTCTTTTGGACTAAATCCTGACATTGTAGTGTCGAGTGAGCAAACAAATTGTCCTGCACCAAGGGATTAATCGTTTTTCCGACGCACCAGGTATCTGGAAAATCGATACATTGTTATAGGATTATTTTATTTATTTTATTTTATTTGTACATGTATTTTTAAAAAATACTTACATATTTCTTTTATGAAACATTTATTTTTAATTAAAAATCTGCATAGAAAGAAAAATAGTTGTAATCAATCTTAGAGTACCTTTATTCTGATACCATAGTGACTTCTACCAAATTGAAAAAAAGTTAATGACAGTCATTGTCATCATGATTCCCACAGGTAGTTTAATTTTAATCCATATTATCCCTTTATTTCGACCCGCTAACCTACAATTTTTACGAATTTTTCAAATCAACATTTTTAATACAAGCTATAGAGAGCACCCTGTCTTATAGCAGATCCCTTACCCCAATTTCTTTCAAATTACTCGTGACTATCTACAACCAATTCGAAAAAAACAATGGGCAACGACGATAAACCAACATCCAAATTTAAATCAGGACCATTAAAAAAGGGTGCACTCAACGCACTCTTTCTGAAATACCCCTTCCTAAGGGGCGTGGTTGCATACTCGATCACGTGGCCGTCAGCAAACTTGGCGCAGCAGACTTTTCAACGTAAACCCTTGGATTATTGGCAAGCGATACGATATGGACTTGTCGGAGTCACCTTTGTGCTTCCTGTATACTATACCTGGCTCAGAAATATCAACCGATTCATGCCTGGAAGCCATTGGAAAACGATCGCTAAGAAGGTGTAGACTCACTTATTTCCTTTTATATGTAGACATATAAAGTGCTTAGTGCTTTCAGGTAATTTACTAATTTATGAAATAGGTTGTCTTAGAACAATCATGCTATTGGCCTATTGCAATCACTGTGTTCTTTGCTGGGATGAATTTTTATGAAAGACAGTCATTTGCTCACTTCAAAGAAGAACTCAAAGAGAAATATGTAAAGACTCACACGGTACGCTCAAAAAATAATTCAAATCATGGTTTAGTAATATCTGTATGCGTACGTAATAGATGAATGCTTATACACTAATTATAAAATGATTAATTTTTTTTTCAGACGAGTATGTGTTACTGGCCTTTTGTTGGAACCATTATCAACTACAGTAGTTTTATTAAGGACCACAACAGAGCTCCATGTGCTGCCGTTGCAAGCTTTATCTGGGCTTCATTCCTTTCTTACGTGAAGAGTTTGGAACTGAAAAACAATCCTCCACCGAAACAGAAATAAGCTTCACCACTACCGTTACAGGAGAAAATGAAATGTACAAATTTCAAGACAAATTATACCTAGTCCGTATCCTCACCGTATCATATCGTCATCTAGTCTTGTCTAAATTACAAGTGCTTCAAAATCTCTAATAAAACATAACCGCAAACAGTAATGTTGACTTAATGGCGTTTTAACTTCAATTTATTTAATTTACCTTAAACGTTTACATAGACCAGTACGGTAGAGGTCATACCATACATATACCTAAACACTAGCCGTTATAAAATTGTTTGTTAATCTAGTTGTTAAATAAAAGAATGATAATTGCTTTTTAGCTTTAATTGAATGATAATTTAGCTTTAATGAAATCTGAAGTACATATGCTTAAATTGGACCGACACAGAGAAGATTAGCATTGCCTCTGCGCAAGGATAAGATAAGTAGACATTCTAACGGTTTATACTGTAAGAACTTTCAGTTACGGCATTTTCAATGGCTAAAATCATATCATACATGAACGAATACTGCTCAAGCAAAAAAAATCTTTAAAAATATAACACAGAAAATTAAAAAGTCAGAAACGAATACAGAGATTTTAAACGGCCATTTTCATTTCAATTTTCCCAAGTGGTGCGTACCCAATGATTTCAAAATCCTCGGCAGAAAAGTCTTCAATGTTTTCTACTTTCCTTTTAATTTTCATGGTAGGAAAAGAACGTGGTTTTCTCTCAATTTGGATCTTAATGGCATCAACATGGTTTGAGTAGACATGTGCATCACCAATGGTGTGAACGAAGTCGCCTGGCTGAAGTCCTGTCACATGAGCGATCATTCTTGTGAGCAACGAATAGCTGGCTATGTTAAACGGGACACCTGAAATAATCAATCATAATTTAATTATGACTTAAGACTTATTAAGTAATTTAAAAAGGAATTCATTCTATTTATACATATTTTAGTAAAACAATTAGTACAAAACCTAGCCGTACCAAGTCCTATATCTGCAGATCGCTGATATAGTTGACAGCTCAGTTCATTTTTCTTAGGATCAACATAAAACTGTGCCAAGCAATGGCACGGTGGTAATGCCATTTGTGGCAGGTCCGATGGATTCCAAGCTGACATGATTATCCTCCTTGAGTAAGGGTCATTTTTGATTGTCTCAATAACTTGCTTCAACTGATCAACACCCTGTCCCTGGTAATCGTCATACATTGTCTTGTACTCTGCTCCAAAGTGTCGCCATTGAAATCCGTAAACTGGCCCAAGATCACCTTCCTCCCTGTTCGTAAATCCCATTTTATCGAGAAATTCCTTTGAAGAGTTTCCATCCCATATGTGAACTCCTTTAGCCTTCAATTCATTCGCATTTGTACTGCCTCTCACGAACCATAACAGTTCCTCTAAAATTCCCTTCCAGAACACTCGCTTTGTGGTCAACAGTGGAAAAATATCTGCTCCAAATCAATAAAGGCTTAATAAAGCTTTCTTGTAGCAATTAGCAAATCATTTATTTTATGGGTTGGGTACTTAATAAATTTTCATTAACTCATCGTCAGTACTGACCATCACGAAGGTTAAACCGCATCTGTGCTCCAAACAAGGAAATCGTTCCTGTTCCAGTACGGTCCTCCCGCAGCTGGCCTTCCTCAATAATTTTCTTTGCCAGGTCCAAATACTGCTGCTCATCTTTGTTTACTTCATAATGGTGCCCATTTTCGCCATTTGCTTTCACCACGTTTGCATTCCCGTTGCTTACCAAAGGCACAGAGCCGGGCTTATTCCCATTCTCAGCACTAATCACTCCATTAGTTACCTCCATCTTAACCTTATATTTTCAATTTTAATTGCTCTTCTTTCCTGTCCCCTGCTGAAGCCTGAAGCCACCAAAACTATCGATGAAGTAATCTCTATCTAACCTCAGTGCCAATGACACTCCTTCAACAATATTCAAACTGGAATAGCTATTTTTGTTGTTTAATTTAAAAATTTAATAACTTCTCGTTTGCTGATGTTTTGAAGATTCTCCAAACTATCCGGTTCGCATGTTGACAGCTCCGAAATAGTAGTCACACTGCCAGTCACACACGGTCTTCTATGAGCCCTAAAAACACGAGCGCAAAAGTATAGCATGACACGAGTACCATCCTTTCTTCAGTCGAATCCTTTCTGCATTCTGCTATTTGAGCCCAATAAAGTGAGCAATGAACAAAGACAAAGACCGAGTTAGCGCTTGTGTCTTGGGTGGATATCTCTACAGAATGGGGCACAGTGCAACAGGCGCGGTAAAAGCGAAAGAATTTCAATGCTCGGCTATGCTGTGTAGGTGGTGTAGGGCTAGGACTTTGCTGGAAATTTTTCTCTCTTCTTCTATGCTTTGTGTGGCACATTCTGATTACTCATGCATCATCGTGATCGTCGGCATTCCTTTTTGGTGAATATTTGTCTGTTAATTTAATTAATTAATTGTGAATTTAATTAACTTACCGGTGACTGTCAGTTTCATTACCTGCTTGTAGTGCAAGCGTAGGATTTAAAAGTTAAGTTAAAAAGAAAGGAAACTGCAGTAAAAAGGATTCTTATTCTGAAACATGGCCACTGCAACGGCTTTCCCTTTTTCTGGAACCAGGAGTAGGGGTCAACCTGTAAGGACCCAAAATGGTTAGTGGTTAATCTCTTTCTAATTTATTAATTATTTCTGTTTAACTATGTAATAAATGTGTATTGTATAAATGATAGATTAATTAAATATTAAGTAGCAAAAGGCAAAAGAGAAAGATTACTTTCGTACCAGTGAATGACATTGCCTGTTAGTTATTCTAATTATCAAATTATGGGACTGTTTTTCGTACCTAAAGCTAATCCTGATTTTTTACTCTTTTAGTGATGGCAGCCTCGGCTATAGCTAACATTGTGAAGAGCTCGCTGGGTCCAGTAGGTTTGGACAAGATGCTGGTTGATGACATTGGAGATGTCACAATTACCAACGATGGGGCCACTATTTTGAGACTGTTGGAGGTTGAACACCCTGCTGCAAAAGTACTCGTTGAGCTGTCTCAACTCCAAGATCAAGAAGTAGGAGATGGAACAACTTCTGTTGTTATTATTGCGGCGGAGTTGCTGAAGAACGCCGACGAGTTGGTTAAGCAGAAGATTCATCCTACCACCATTATTTCTGGATACCGTTTAGCTTGCAAGTTAGTGTCATCAAGTAGTTAGCAATGACAGAGTTTAGTTTAAAATGTATTCATTGGCTAAATTAAAATTCTAATTTCGTACAATTTTGAATAGGGAAGCGTGCCGTTACATTGCGGAAAATCTTACGATTCCTGTTGCCGAATTAGGAAAGGACTGTCTGATTAATGCTGCTAAAACCTCAATGTCCAGCAAACTTATTGGAGCGTAAGTAATCTACTGTAACCGTATGTACTGTATGGCGTAGTAAAACGATTGTACGGTATATTAATGTACATTTACTAATTACTAATTTTACTTGTTTATTCTTGTTTATGTAGGAGTGAGTATTTGTGGATTAATATTGCTAATTTTTGTTTGATTCTTAGTTTGTGCCTACACTAGATAGAGAGAAAACCGTAGGGAAAATAATGGTAACGATATTTGTCAAATATACATTTTAAAGTTTTTATTCTTGTGTATTTTTAGACCGAAAGCTCGCACTGCTGCATCTATAGTCCTACGAGGACCTAACGACTTCTATGTTGATGAAATGGAGAGGTCCATGCATGACGCGCTCTGTGTCATCAAGAGAGTGTGTGAAAGCAAAAAGGTTGTCCCAGGTGGGGGTGCTGTTGAAGCTGCATTGTCTATTTACTTGGAAAATTTTGCAACGTCATTAAGTTCCAGAGAACAGTTGGCCATCGCTGAATTTGCGAAGTCACTCTTGGTAATTCCGAAAACCTTAACCGTGAATGCTGCGCAGGATGCTACTGACTTAGTTTCTAAGCTCAGAGCCTTCCATAATGCATCTCAAACAAAAGCGGACCATTCTCATCTTAAATGGTAAAGTAGTATTACTATCATACCAACCAGTCGGCTTTAAAGTCAAATTATTTAAAATATTTTAATACAAGTTCAAGATTAGGTATGTACATTGAAATTGTTTTGATTTTAGGACCGGTTTGGATTTGTACGCTGGGACCACACGAGATAATAAGGTGGCAGGAGTTTTAGAACCTGCCATTTCTAAAATCAAAAGCCTTAAGTTTGCAACCGAAGCCGCAATCACAATTCTACGAATTGATGACTTAATTAAGCTGGATCCAGAAAACGACAGAATGTACAGAAACCAACAAGACATGTGCGGCGATTACGATGATTAGCACTAGTTTTATGTTATAAAACATTGGTTTAACTTCTTTGGTTTAACTTTTTCTATTACTATTAACAAAATACACTCTAAAATATCCAATAATACAATTACCTAATAATTGTTTCCGTTCAGTATGCAAACACACTGGCAGATTATCCTTTTTTCATTATAATGGATTTACTTCTGTTTTTGTACTCTGTTACCGACTAGTTATAAGGCAAAAATCAGTGCCTCGCCCTAGCTAGGAAGCAGGAGCATTTACACGCAAAAATGAATATATACTTGTCCGCTTTTATTCTGAAAAATATCTAAAAATGATTTAGTAAGTAGCTGATTAATTATTAACCCAACAGATACTTAATTCAAGTTTGGTCACAAGCAAAAAGCATGTCAAAAATTCCTAAAATGTGCTAATAAATCAAGTAACTGCTAATGAATGGCAAAGTGAGTGATCATTCGATTTCGATTATCTTTTGAACAAAGGCGATAGGATCCCGTAAAATCGATACATAGTTGCACATCATGACTCATCTTCATTGTTCATATCAAATTCTCCGTCATCAACTTGTTAATAAGCTCTCTCACTTTCACTTCGTTTATTGACTGTTAGCGTAAAACGCTGTCCTTCCCAGCCACACGCATGCACAACAAAGCTGCTCATCCGCATTCTCTTTACAAAAATGCATTCATTCACATTCACACCGTGCGTGTAAATTACATGTACTTTTGCAAGCACACCTGAGTATACGTTGTACGTGCTTGGCTTGTTTGTACTAGTTCTATTTCTAGATAAATATCATTTCCGTGCACTACTAGTATTTTGCTAATGAAAAGCTGGGCGAAAAAAAGTAATTCTTAAGTATACATATGTCGCCAGCCATAGAGTGATGTGCAAGCGGGGTGCATTGATTATGACCTATAATAAACTGTAAACAATAAACACAGCCTTAGATAACGTCAATTCAATGCAAAAGATAAACACAGAAGATCCTGTTATGGTATTAGTATAGTGCGAGTGCACTGAATAGTGCAGCGAAGAAATAGTGCAGTGCTCAGTGCATAATTTCGAAAGCTTTCTTTTGCCATCAACTCTCGCTTCTTAAAGACGTGCAGGTATTTTTAGACATGGATCAAGATTAGGGAGTAATTTCAATTACAAGTGCTTCGCAGTTAAATTTTTCTTAATTGTGGGCGAGCGCTGCTTAAAATGAATGTGGTTCTGAACTGATAAAAGTAGGCGCTACTTTGCATCTTAATGAAGTAGTAATAGATAATGGATTTTTTTTGACGCTGACTGATTGGAAGTTCCTTTTTATGTCCTTCCATCCTCTTGGGAAGGATTAAAGAGAGCTGAGCTAGTGACCAGTTTTTCTTCACTGAAGAAATTAGGAAATTGCAGTGTAGTAATTAGTGTGTGCATATTTTAATGATTTGGGGTTGGGGTTGCGTAAGCTATGTCAGCAGGAACAAGGTGATCAATGAAATGAATAAAGTGCATTTAGCATTTAGGTTATTACCTTTGCTGCTCGAGTGATTTGCAGAGTGACTTCAATTAGTTAAAGAGTGATGATAAAGTGGTAGGATGGAGGATGCTCCGGTTGACGATGAGGGGCTGATGACTGAACAAGTATTTTATAAAGTGAGCAATTTTAGTAATTTAGTTCAAAAATGGGTGTGATGTGACAGTCAGAAATGTAGGTTTACCAACCTAGCAGTGAGTGTTCATCTCCAGTGGATGTATAGCAAGGTGTTAGGTGGAAACTGTCAGATTATTAAATCAGACTCGGTGCTATTTTGGAGCAAAAGTGAAGTCCCGAACACCCGACTGTGGTTATTAGTCCTTTTTTATAAAAATTTCCCGAACATGTGCGTCACACACATGCCGTAAGAGGTGCAGTTGGCAGTTGATATGCAATTTTGTATATATCAGTTTTATTGGACCATTGTATTTTTCTGAACTTTGGGACAAGGTAAAGGAAGTAAACAAAAATAAATAATTTAATAATAAAAATTTATTTCGTAAGCCCTGAATCATCATTGACGTTCTGTGTATGTAATTTGTTTTGGTTTTGTATTGGTTTTGATAAGCACGATGGATAATGGGTCAGATTAAACAGAATTGGATGGATGAGAGCCAGTCGACAGTTTATATAGAGACATTACATAGTTGTGCCAGTTGTACCGAATTTGGATGAAGAATGGCAGTTAGTACGAGGGAGCATTACACTAAAGATGAGGAGAGATGGATTAGATATGGGTCAGCTCCTTTATTAGCAACTTTGCTATTACCAATCATCATCGGAGTTATTCTCCTTCTCAAATGTGTATTCAACCATTGCTGCGTTCGGAAAACCACGACGAAGTACGTTCCTGGTCTTTTTTATTCTTAATACCTAATTGAGCAATTAAATTTGTTAGTAGAAACTTGAGGATTCAAATGATACACATATTATTATTAAAATTGATGACGACACAAACTTTAGCTAAATTTGAACTGAAATACATACTGAAATGAGCAGTAGGTATTGTTGTAGGGTACCAGCGATGAATCTTTGAAGTTTGAATTTTTTTGAATTATTCCCTTCGCTAACTAGGTTTTAACACAGGAAACTTTTGTCATTTACAAATAATACATTTATCTCTAATTATTATAATTTTTAGTTTTGCTCGCAAATACAAAACATTTAAACATTGAAAAGCCGCTGCATATTATCCAGCCAATAATTTAATTAAAATAATGATGCCAGCTTACACAGCCCAGTTAGAGGCACTTTTATTCTCATGTATGTATAGGCTGCTATAAATAAACTAATATAATTCCTGCCCCTGCCTATACGATATACTTAGTATTAAGCGGAACATGCTTTCTTGTGCATTTTATAGACTAGACAAATTAATAATAATGGGAGTATAGTGAGAATCGAAAGGCTTAATTTTAACTTTAGTTGCACAATTTTTTTATTTGGCAATACTTTTTCATTGTTTTAATAGTTTTTTAAAAAATTAATTCGGTTATTTGGATTTTATGTTTTTGTTTCTGTAACCCTGTCCATCCTCAACCTAAATTCTCACATTCTTACAATACAATATAATGTTGTACGAAAGGGATGAGATGTATGGATTGGAAGGTCGCATGACGATGCTGTCAACGGCAGACTCAAGCTTTATTACAATAAACGATACTAGAAACGATCCTCATAGTTCATCATCCGCCCCAGCAGCAAACGAGGTGGGATCTACAACTAAAACCGCTAATTCTGACGGCCATGGCCCCTTGAAAAGCCAAACTAGTACAGATCTTCCACAACGATTTGAACATGGATTGAAGGGAGCCGCTATACCCGGACCCTCTTCTATTTCTATTACAGCGAAGCTTGATCCGAGTGAAGTAATGATGTGTTCTTCAGGTTTTGATGACGGTAGACATAGTGCCATTGAATCTAGACGAACCTCGGACACTTCAAAATTAGGTTCATCCCAAAGTTCATCAGAATTAAATGGTTCTCTTAAAAGGTCGAAATCCTACTTTTAGTTTTTTATTTACCTAACACCTAATCAATCTCTTTTTTTTTGCTTTTTAATACATCCACATAAAATACGTTATGTTGGCACTTGGCACTTGTCATACGTCACGTGCGGTATTGTAGATTTCCGCTCTTTCAAGCTATCTAAAAATCTAAAATTGATAACGAGTACTAAACCAACTGTAATCAGTAATTGAAACATGCACATAATACTAGTGTATGTATGATTCGACAGAACTATAAAGCTAAAAGATACTGAGAATCAGTATATATGTAATCTTGTTTAGCTAATGCATAATAATAATTGTATATGTAAATGATATCATTAGGGCGAGTGCACAACACAGGCAGCTCCCAGACTTACCTCCAACGCCTATAACCATAGGCAGTGGAGCACGGCCGCCAAGACGGAGCAGTTCTGTGTTAAGTCACGATGGAATGTCCGAACTATATGCTACTGTTGGAGACACACAATTCCAGGAAGGTTCATCAAAAACAGCAAATCACTATGCACAAATCCGTGATGGTGTACCAGGACCTGCAAAGTCAGTAAGCAATCATGGTAGTGATCCTGGATCCGGTCTGCTAAGTCCGGTACCTCCTTCAGGAGGCACTACAGGCGGTGCATCAATCAGAACAAGAGGCATAGAGGCTACTCCATCATCAGATTCCGAAACGTATGCCAGTTCTAGTTCACACCATCCGTACGCCAAATTAAGAAAGAACCCAGGAAGTACCGAACACCCTTACGCCAAAGTAAAAGCCATTGGAGCTAGCAATAATGATGAAGAGACAGATACCGATAACTATGATCTCCCACAGTTTCTGCGAGGAGAAGAAGGAGGTATTCCTCCACCTGTGCCTGTGCCAACAACTAGTAGTTCCTTGGCAAACCGACCATCGTCATCTGGCATTTTGCAAAGTGATCATGCGTTAACCAGTGCTGCAGCTGGCAGTATCGATGCTAGTGCTCCAGTGCCTCCAAGACGAGTAGGAAGACAGTGGCGGCGTAGTAGCCAGCCGAATTTACAAAATGTATTTCACGTCAATTTAGCAAATTTTCGAATGTATATTTTTCAAATGTATAAATGTCATTTGTTTTTTCCAGGACAATGTGTCAAATTTCTCAGGAGATTCACAAGACTCGAGAGGATATACCAGTATTAGTGTTCGAGAACCATTGTCAAATATACGGAATCAACTTATTGCAAATGCAAGGAGCTATGATTCTCATTACGCTACAGTTTCGGATGATTCTGAGGAAATGTATGCTGCGATTGACGATCCAAATGACGCTAACTACATGAGGATACCTGGGGACCACCCTCAAGATGGGCAGCCAAGAAGACCTACGTGGCTAGGCGGACCAACTGTTTCATCTCCTATTCCGGAAAGAAGAGAAGCTAACTCGCCGTTGCCCCCTGTTCCAAATGTTCCCCTGCCAGAAGTGGGTCAGTCTTCAACAACGCCCCCAGTCCCGGCTCCAAGTTCGCCCAATTCTAGCATAAAAAATGCCGGTTTGCCTGTCTACGCCCAAGTGACAAAGAAGTCAAAAAAGCAGCAACAGGCTAAGGTGCCCGTAACTCCAACGCTTTCAAATGTATCAACCGCTTCTAGTCAGCAACTTGGCAGGGAACCCTCATCCAGTGTTCCAGTTCCCCCAGTTGATGCAGTGCTGAAGGAAAACTCACTAGGCAGTCATCATCCTACACATCGAAGTAAACGGGCTGCTAGTCTAATGGACAATACCAATCCCATGGATGCTGAAGCTTCAGACAGTCGACGATGGTCTAAGGCAGATATAAGCTATTCCGAGTTTGAAGTTGTAAGAGAAAGTATATTTCCATCTGCAGGTGGAAATGATCATAGGAATCCAGGGCCCAACAACAGGGATGTTCCCAATAGTTCTTCACCCACCACTGCTGCCAGGCATCAGCAAGAGTTGCTTGATGAAGACAATTATAATATTATTCCCGAAAAGTCGGTGAGAAGGGGTTCTTCACCATCCTCTAGAAATAGGCTTGATTCTGGTAACTATCAAATTGTAGATCATAGAGGTGTGGGTGGAACCTTTCGAGACATAGTTGACGGGGCTGAACAATCCGATCACTATCAAGAAATTAATGATCACCGTCGTCGTGCTAAAGAGGACGAAGAAGAAGGAGGTCAGCTCTATCAGGAAATTGAAAGACGGGAAAGAAATTTGGACGAGGATGATGATGAGGATGACGATGATGGAGATGATTTTTACGAAAGGGTAAAGAAGCCTTCCAGTGTAGCAAAAGGGAAAAAACACGGCTATGAAAGAATTAAGAAAAAGAGCATACCTGGAAACTTAAGTAGCGTAGTGCCAGCATATCTTTCAGATGAAGACGATGAAGATGACGATAGGCCAGACGAGTTGTATGAGAGAGTTAAATATCCACCTTATGAAAGACTGAAGGAGTCGAAGGATGACTTATGTGACTCTGAGGATGGGAAGAGCAGAAGTGACTATGAAGATATTGGATACACAAGAGTTAAAGCAAAGCAAAAGGGGAAGGCAAAGGATCAACATCAGGGGTCACCCTCAGAAAATGCTAGAGGTGTTCGTGAAGAAGCATTAACCACCTCTGGAGTAGACCATGTTGAAGACGTAAGCCAGCTGTATGCACAGGTGGATAAAAGTAAGAAAAGGAAAGGAGCTTCCACACTTCCCACGCCTACTTCAAAAGCGATAGCAAACTCCAACGCAGAAGTCACCAATAATTCAGACAATATGGTACATCAAGATATTTACGTTAATAATAATGAGCCTACCTCCAAGTCTTCTCACTGTGCTGACAGCGCAATAGACGGCCATGAACATCTTTATAGCAAAGTAGCAAAATCTAAAAAAGCTAAGAACAAAAACAGTGGTTGTGTTTCGGAACGTGAACAAAGTTGTATAGTTAATGACAGTAGTATTGAATATCTGTAGCTTTTGAAGTACAGAAGTTTTCAAATTTTTGTACAGTCTTTAAATAACTCCACAAGAATCGATTTCTATTACATGTCTCATAATCGACCATGTTTATTAAAGGTACGTAACGTATGCATTATATATGTAGGTAATATTGTAGATTAGTCAGTACTTGTAACAGGCAGATGAGCTGCATTTTTGTAACTTACCTTCATATATTTCATTTGGAATTGTAATTATAACAAGCGTGTCGTATTTATAAGTATACATACCATCAGTAGCATGTTTTGATGTTGGATTTAATTAGAATTAGAGAGGTTCAACGAAGTGAGTAATTATGATTGTAGGCATTAGTTTTAGTAGGTAACATTACTGAAGAGATCTTTATGAGCGAAAGGTCTAAACGTTGACAAACCCGTAGCTTTTAATTTAATGTTAACCAGCATCGATACTAATAGTAAGTAGATATGATATTGGTAATGTCCTAGTAGAACTGGTTACAGCACTGGTTCACAGTATTTTAGTTTTAGTAGAGAAATGAATTAATGTATCGCTTTATTAAATGGCGCACATCGATCTGTTCATCGCAACCATTCATTATTTTTACTGTTTCGTAATATACCCCAAGGTCAAGGCCCAAAGTGCATATTGAGGAAGTGATTAAACGGTATCAATTTATATTTTAAAAAACTTACAACATAACGAAGGCATCTCTTATGATCGGTATTATTAAGCCTTGTGGGAGTTGGCAGAAGCTTACACTACCAATACAAAATGAAATGCGTAGATTTTGTATTTTCCTTTATTAAAAACAAATTGTGTAATTTAATTGTACAATTGTACAGAAAAATTTATATCCTTTGGAAAACTCACCTAACGCAGAGTATCGTTGTAACAGACTAGGTATTAATACGTCGTAAATTCTGTCATTAATGCAATGACATTTATGAGTACAACTTACATTTAATCAGGAAATTTTATCACTTATATATTATATATTTATTATCAAAAAATTAAATACCCAAAGATTGAGATTGTTGTTGCCAAAAACGCACGTTAACTTTGCAATCACACTTCGCTCGTAAAAAATTATTTATTATTAGCAAAGTAAACAATGTAAGCAGATAACATTTTTGTTAGAAAAATAGGTATTTGAAAATTGGAACTTTGTATTGTGTTATGGAACTGAAACGATTTTGTAACTGAGTAAAAATTATTATTAATCTTTAATCGATTTGCAATTGCGTTTTTATCTTTCTGAATTCACATTAGAAGTACAAGATTAAGATATAAGTATTAAGATCATTATTATCATATAATCGATATTCACAAACAATGAATTGAACCACGTCAACATACAGTGTAGTTTGTAATAATTTTTAGTAAGTAATGCAAAAATGCAGCTAATGTGCAAAGTGCAATCAAGAGTGCTATGGCTTTACCAATCAAACTCGGGCCACTCTGCAGTGCTACCAGTCATAGTTTGCATTTAATCTGGCAATCTACCTCTAGAAAATTGTTATAGGTTTTACATTCTTCACTTCGAACAAAATCACATGCTGATTGATACTGAAGAATGGAATGAGAAAAGTCTATAAGAATTTCGGTTGCTCTTTTATGATGTGTGCTGTAAAGCTGCTTATCATTTCCACTCTCATCATCCGAGTCATCTTTAAAGATAAACCGTCCCTTAGAAAGAAATTTGTTTGCTAAGTAGTGCAACCAGAAAACGTTAGATTTCGGGCAGTATTTAAGCCAGTCGTTTCTGTTATGGTCTCGCATCATCCTATAGATGTCAAACTGGTGATCTCCAGTTCCAAGAAACTGCTCTTCATCATCTTGAATGTCTAAGCAAATTACTGAGGACCGCTTTGCATCTAATAGCCGTGCCATTGTGAAGTCAATGATGACAACTTTAATACCATGGGACGGAACTTGAAGCGCTTCTCCACAAAGGGTGTATGTTATGTGAGAAGAGTTCCAGGTGTTCACCATGATATTACCCCCTGTAAGTGAAGAATACTATACATCAACATCACCAATTACAACCACAATGGTAAGCGTATGTCATATATTATGAATAAGTCGATCAACGCATACAATGAAGGTCTCTGTGTTCGAACTCGAAGGCGCATTCACCAACTGCTAGAATGTGAGCTACTTGTAGTACTACAGACAGTGTCTGCCGTGCATCCTTAAAATTGATTGTCTCTATGTCGTGTCCAGCAAAGTCGAACTCGAGAATCATATACAACTGATCTTGGGGAAAGTTCGGCTTATCATTATCGGATTCTATAAATTAAAAGCTAAACCATTGTACATAGAGTCGTTGCACCGCATAATGTTCATTATCGGTCATTTTTTATCTCCTTGTACCGTATTCCTTGTTATAATCCTCCCAAACATCTACCAAACTTGATGGATAAGATCCTACTGCAATTCTTGCATTACGCATGTGAACATATCCATCAGTCTGGCAGCAATTAAACCCCACTCGTAGCTCATTTAGTGTTCTGCATATATAAAGGACGCATATTATTTTGATATTATAATCTATCATCAAAATATACTTGTTATTCTTAGTTATTTACTGAGAAATAAGTATTTCTGGCAAAATTTCCATGAACTTTCTCTGCCTTTCTCCGTTTACGTAAGCGTCTCCTTCTATTGGTACAACCTTATATACCCACGTGAGCTCCTTAAGACAATGAAAATTTCCGGAGTACACTTCTCCGTATACCCCTTCCCCGATTTTCTTTAACTGGCGGAGTTCGTTGAAAATGAATTTAATCGGGATTAGGGCCCGCTGTCCACAAACCTTTAAAGTTTTCATCAACGGACTTTCTACTGCTTTTCCTAATGGGAAATTACATTTAAATGGAATTGCTTCCGGCAGAATTAGTCCATTCTGAATACAGTAGGAGGAAATAGGTCCATAAGAGCTATCCATTGACGACGATGGCAATGGCATCGCTGGCAGGCTTATCTGTGGCTTCGGTGTCAGTGAAGTCATGAAGGGATGAAGGACGCGGGGCCGTCTTATCCGAGCTACTGCCAATGGCCTAGTTGAAAGTGGCGTGGTGGGCTCCTCAAGAGTACTGCTTTTTTCATTATCAATTTCATGCATTGAAGATCCACATGATTCCCCTGGTACGGTTATTTCTTCACATTTTTCTATTTTGCCATTTTCATGCATTGAAGATCCACATGATTCCCCTGGTACGGTCATTTCTTCACATTTTCCTATTTTGCCATTTTCATCACATTTCGCGATCTCACAGTTTACTGCACTGGAACCAATGGCTTCACATCCTCTGGTCTCTTCGGTATTCGTGATAGTTGAGGTTTCAACAAGTTCCTGCGACTTTGTCTCTGTGGGTTCCGCTTCATTGACTGATTGAGCCGGGTGCTGACGACGAATTACAAAATGATGGACAAAATCTGTACTGGAAGGCACAACATTTGGACCCGTAGACAAACAATTTACTTCAGCATCGGGATTCTCCTCCAGAAGTGTGCCACTGGAACTGCTATGCGCTTGACCCAGTTTCGAAAAATTACCATCATTGGAATTACTTTCCCCGCTTTCACTCGGTACTCCTTCCCCAGTCATCATGTTACATTCGTCACTCCAAGCTCTTACAGCACTAATGTAATTAATGAGCGATTACAGAGTTTACGTTAAAGATGCTTATTTTTGGCTCAAGGTTTCCACTTTATTATACATTGCCAACAAATATGACCTCGATCCGAAATGACTACCTAACGAGTCCACTAGCCATATAATCATTTGTTTGTTATAAATGCAAGATAGTTTGCAAGAGTGTCTAAAATTCATTAGAGGTTCGAAAAGACTGAGTAAGATAAGCGATTGTTAAATCTACCTTCCTTGGCAACATGCAACAAAGACAAAAAAGAACTAACTAACCATGCATACGGATAAATAAAACGCTTCGCATCTCATCGACTAATCTAAGTCTGTGGTGGATTTCATACACGCACGAAAATGTGCGAATGATGCACAGCTTGGAGCTGAGTTAATACCAAGAATCTGGGATTTGAGTGCCCATAAATTAGTGAAATAATTAGTGTCAATGTCATAGCCACGTTCTCCTGAGCTACGCCGCACCTTCTTTCGCAAACAGACAACAAACATACGGAGTAGTGGACAGGTTACTTTTGTCTGCGCTTATTACTGCACTCACCCACACGACCCACCCACAAACCACCACATTCTATGCTCATTGCAATGCAGAGGGGTTGTTTCATAGTTTGATTGGGGGAGTGGTTTTGGCTTCAGCAGGCATACTAGGAGCACCAGCGCTTTAAAAGAGTTAGCTGGCACAATGTACATAAATAGCTCATACAACGGAGCGGAAGCAGAGTACTATAATGCACCACACACGAGTGCGGCGTCACTTGCGCCAGTGCGTCTCATCATAAGACTCTCATTCTCATGATATGACAACTTTCCAAATTCTTCTCCAGCTAGCAAAACTGCAACTGGAGTGCACCTCTGATGCTAAAAAGCGAAATTTTGAAAAATCCTTTTTACGCGTGAAAACGAAAATTGTCAGCAAACGAATCATCCAAAAAAGTGATTAATTTAATTACCTATTATTAATGATAGAAATTGAGTAATTTGTATGGCATTTTTATTATCGAATTCTTCCGTTTTAAAATTGCACATACAGTCGCAGTGGTTGCACTTTTACCCGAGCTGAACCTAAATAATTTAGCCAAGCATAGCTGTAATTGCTTAGCCAGTCAAGTCATCAAGTATTCCATTGAAATAAAGTAGCAAAAGTTAATTTAATTACATATCAGAAACACTTTGTTGGGGATCGGGATCCATCTAATAAAAAACAACGAAGACTGCACATTGTATACTCCTCCCCCTCCCTATGTCCCCTCTTTGATCTACTCCAAGCCCTCTCTCTTGTGCAGCGCTTTGCGGCGCAGTAGGAGTAGAGTAGATTTATAGGAAAAGGGAAAAAGCTGCTCCACTGCGAGGATATTATGAGGAGGACTGTATATATTTGAATTGAATGCTAATACTGTGAAAGTACTGTGTAGACGTGGAGTAGTGTAGCGGAGAAATCCTTTTTTGATCTCTCTGAGCCTGAACTGAACAAATATCCGTGTCTGGTCCACACTAAGCAGAAAGCATTAGAGGAACGGCGAAAAAGATCGTGTTCTTATTTTTGCCGACCTGCATCTGCATCTAGCTTCCTTATTTGTTGTAAGGCGTTCATTTTTTATGACTGGGTCGGTCGGTAAAAATGCTTTTTTGCTTTTCTCGCAATGACAGAGCAGTAGCATAGGAAGGTGCACTGTATGCACTGCTATCCCGTTCCTTCCATGTTGTTATGCACTAGTGCATCCGTAAGTCGGATATCCCCCTATGTAAAGAGAGATAGCAGAGTTGAATACTTGCAGGAGGTGCGTGCATACCCTACAATGTTATAAATCATTTTCGATTCGTGGACGAATAGGCAGAATAGTTCCTTTCCTCCAACACAACAACAACAGCCCCACTCAACTGCCTGTGCCACCGCACCACTACCACCACCGCATACTGGTTTGTGTGTAGTAAAATACTTGTAAATGCACTCCTGTGCTTTTCCTTTTCGTGGCTTATCATCGGACGGAGAGAAGGCAGTTATACGCGCAAAGCATTATTTATTTGGGGGAAGGGAGGCTGTAGTTGTAATGTAATGCTATTTTTCGCAAACAAAAACAATTTCCCTTGTGCATATTTCGAAAGATATATTAAAACGGTTTAATCAAAGTTCATTATTCTAGTGAAGTGAAGGGGCAAAAACGGAAGTGTGGCAGTCAAGCTTCAGTGTCGGTGGCACACTTTACCCATCTGACCAACTCAGCGTCTTCCTTCCGAAAAGCAGACAGCGAAAGGGTGAGAAAATATAGTTAGTAATTAAGCATCGGCTTTTGCCAGTATTTACAACACTCAAAGTCAATGGTGGAATTTAGCAATTATGGCTACTCATAATTTATTGATTGCAGTGAAAGGTGAAGGTGAAAACTGACAACTGTAGAGACGGGTTCTGAAGTGCTGGCCACTGTGGTGTTCCGTTGACCGTGGAGGGTGGTGTAGCTGGGCAAGTTCGTGATTCATGATTTTTGGAACTGACTTCCAGCTACATATTGTTAATTTGAGTGCCGTAGGTAAGTTGATTTTAGCCATTAGTTGTCAGATAACGGCTTTGTGTAATGCCTGGTGGCGAAAAGAGTATGGCGCTTGTTACAGATCAGAGTTACTAGGCAGGGTTGTTGAGCTGAATGAGTCGTGAAGTTGCATTGCTATGTTGAATGACTTGGGTGTCTGTTGCCGCAGTTTGGCTTAATGATTCAATTGGTTTTTGGTTGCTGTTATTTATAGGTACAAGGTAGACAGTTTGTTAGAATTCACTAAACGTAGTGGGTGCAGTGTAACTGAATGGAGTCGGACGAAGAAGCACAAGCACAGGTTACCAGGAAAGGTGACGAAATGAACAGCTCAACCCCAGAGATGCCAGAGATAGAGAATGCTGATAAGGTGTCTGACGAACCTGAGGAAAATGAAGATATGGACGGTACCGAGAGCCCTCCGGCTGCTAGTTTAGTAATAGATGAGGAAAACGACGTCGATAATTCCCAAGAGAGTGAAAATGATGGGGTGGTGGTGTCTGACGATAAGGTAGATGACGAAGGAGGAGGAAGTTTTGAGGAAGAGCAGATTACAGAGGAAGCAGGAATGGATATAGACGAAGAAGAAGACGGACAGGAAGTTGATCAAAATGAAGATGAAGACGAGGAGAAGGGTATGACTGACCACAAGGAGGATGATGAAAGTGAAGAAGTAAGGGACGCGACAATCGAAGAAGAATCAGGCACCTCTCCGTCGCAAGAGTCAGCCAACAATCCTTCATGTACTGCTACAAGGAAAAGAACATTGTCTGAATCATCGGGAGAAGATGGACCTAAACGAAAAATGGGCAAAAATGTTTCCGGAAATCAGTCTACGGAAGATGCCAAGCATGAGCATGACAAATTTTGTTGGGTTTGCCACAAAGATGAGGTCAAAATAATGTGTAAGCTATGCCCAAGGTCATATCATACGAGGTGTATGACAGATTATCCTAATGCAACGATTGATCAAGGGGGATCTAGCTGTCCTTGTCCAGAATGTGTTGTGGTGATGACTGCTGAAACTATTGAGTTTCGATCGGATGCCATGAAACAAATCTCATTAGATCAGCTCATGATTCTTCTCAGGAACGTTTGCCAGCGTATGAGGGCTACACCAGGGGTTAGTGTGACTGATATAATGATATATTATACTTTTGTTTTGAAACAAAATTTGTTTCATGTTGTTAATCTAATTTGGTGATTTACTTGTTTAGTCCGAGCCTTTCCTTACACCGGTGGATCCAGTTGAAGCAGAAGATTACGATTTTTTCATAACATATCCTATGGATATGGAAAAATTGGAGAAGAATATCAAAAAGCGATTGTATGGATCTACTGAGGCCTTTTTGGCTGATGCTCAGTGGCTGGTGCACAACTCTATTATTTACAATACTGTAGCCTCTCCCTTCACAATACAAGCAAAGAGATTGCTGAAGACTTGCAAGGCAGAACTAAACGAGATCGAAACATGTCCAGAATGCTACCTTAATGCAAATGAGAGTATTCAATCATGGTTTGTTCAAGCATGTGTAAGTAAATACGATGGAAGACGTTTTTTTATAAATGCTTAGTTTAGTTTAGTTTAGTTTATCGAACCGATTTTAATTCAGTAATATTATTTTTTTCAGCGTCACCCTCATTTATTGGTGTGGGCAAAGCTGAAAGGTTTCCCATTTTGGCCAGCTAAGGCAATGAAAATTAAAGACAACGAAGTAGATGTTCGCTTTTTTGGTCAACACGACAGAGCTTGGGTTGCAATGAAGGACTGTTTTTTATATTCGGAAGAGTGGCCAACCCCTTCATCTAAAAAGAGCGCCGGTTTAGTTTCAGCAATAGAAGAATTGGAGCAACACATAGCTAACCTGAAAGAGGCTCATGGACCGATTCAATTTTTTCCTGCAAAAACTCCTATGGTCGCACAACTAACTTCGTCCAACATTCAACGCATGCTACCTGAGTACAAGCCTCCTGAACAATCTTTGAAAAACCAGGGCCAGACTACAACGTCCTCATCTTCTTCTACTGTAAAGACAAATGCGAATAATAATAATAATAACAAGGTGCCGCAACCTGCCAAGAAGTCTCCAATGACAATCCGTATTTCTTCTCTGAAGACAAATCCGACGATTGTCACTGTCCCTGCTACCACAGCTGGTGACACTGCTGCTTCGTCGTCTGATAATAGAGTAGTTACCAGACTTACCAGGAAGAGTTCCGCTGCTGCTCAACAAAATCAATCAACTGGTCTGTCCGAATCAGAGAACTCCACCGATGAAAATCAAACAGCAGAAGCTAACTCAACTGAGGAAAAGGCTCCTGAAAGTGTACCTGATGATAATGCTATTGAAACTGACGAAGAAACTCCTTCAACTGTTCCAAAAGGCTCAGAGATTCTTGCCAACGCTCTTGGAGGACCCTTGAGACGTAGCGCTCGAGGACAAAGCCGTTCTGGCGATGGCTCTTCAACTCAAGCAATGGAATCATTGACTTCGACAGCTCCAACTCCAGAAAAGCGCTTAACTCGCAGTGCATTAAAAGTTGGCTCCACCGCGGACACTGGAAACGAAACTGATGATAGCAGTAGACAGACCACTGAGGATCAACCACCAGACAGTGTATTGGAAGCAATGGGCTTATCTAAAAAGACAAAAGATGCTCCAGCATCAATGGATAAGGTGGAGAAGCCTGTACAAGTGAAGCCAGAGCTAGACAGTGCGCCCGACACAGATGGTGAGCTAAATCCTGACATCTCACTAAAGTCAACAAGTAAAAATTCCCATGCACTCGCTGAACAACTTTCTGCACACTCAACTGTTAAATCAGGATATCGCTTCAATCTCTCTAAAGATATTTCCATCTCTGCGGTAGATGGCGGAGGACCGGAGCAAATAGATGATTATGACACAGGAGGTCAGCTACTTGGGGCCAACATCAGAGTAAAACGAACTAATCCGCTTACTGGCGCACAAAGAGGAGTTCCTCCGGCATTGCCAATTGGAGTTGCTGGTAGCGTGCGTCCTAGAGTTCAAACCAACTCTAGCATTTTGAATGGCCAGCAGCAGCAGCGAATTTTCACAGGAGCACAGTTGCGCCAGCTAGTGAGAACAGCTAGACCCCAACATATTCTGAATCCAAGAACTGGTCAGACCGTTAGAATAGCTGGTGTAGCAGCAGGGAATCGACCAGTCTCAATGCTTACCGTTAGAAGCCAACAGCAGCATCAGTTGGGACAAAAAAGCGCAAAGGACAGTTCCTCGACTGTTGATTCTTCTACCTTGGTAAACGCGGTTCCAGGGCCGATTACTCTTCCAGGTGGCAATATTACAGTGACTCCACTTTCTCTGATGAATGCAGGTGTACCACTAGCATCTTTTGATGGCGCAAATACCACTGCCACTCAAAATGCACAGCATGTTGCAATAGCCTTGAAAACTAATGCTTCTTCATCTGCTACCAACTTAGGCATTATTAATGTGCAACAGCAGTCAAGTGGGGGCACCACAATCGTTAATAATGCTGCAACAGGGGGAGTTAAGCCTTTGAAAGCAGGAATTACACCACAGCAGCGAAGGAATCTAATGGCAAATATTCCACCTTCAGTAAGTATGCATGTTCAAAATCTTACCAAGACCATGGGCGACCTAATAAAGTCCACGGTTGAACAAATCACACTGGAGGTAATCGATTGGTGTAACAGTAATAATACACAAGGAAAGGCTGAAGCGTCAAGACTGCAGGTGGAGATTGATCGGTTGCAAAATAAATTGAAGCAAGAGGTTACAGATGTGAAGCATAATAACGGTAAGTAGTAATGATTAGCTTAGTAACTACATAACTTTGTTTTCGTTTTGTCCGCTTTTTCTTAATGTGAATTTTGACTTTTGGAAGCAGACATTGCTTTAAGGGAGCTTCGAATTACAATGGAAAATGACAAGAAAAGAGCCTTAGCTGAGTTGAAGCGCCAACTGGATGGCGACAGACAGAAGGCCATTGAAGAAACAAAGAAGAAGCAGTGGTGTGCTAGTTGCGGTCGAGAAGCATTGTTCTATTGTTGTTGGAATACGTCGTACTGCGGCTACCAGTGCCAGGTACGTAATGATAGCGTTGGAATTCGGAAGTATGCTCTTTCTTATTCACTTTTTGAATTATATTTTTATATTTTAGGAGGAACACTGGCCCACACATATGGCTTCCTGTTCGCAAAGCTCGACCAACTCTAGATAAATTGAGATTCCATGGTTCTCTCTGTTTTATTTTTTGACTTTGGTTTTTGGTAATTATAATTATTACTAATTAATTACATGTATAACTTAATTTATGCAGGTAGATAGAGATAGGTACGACTCCTTTTCATTTATACCAGCTTTATGTTTTGTGAAGGGTTATTTTGTATTATATTTTCATCAATCATTTAGTTATGTTGTCTATGCACGCATATAGACGCAGCAAACCAGTGACTAAAAACTTGTTGGGTTAACTAAGAGGGATGCGTTTTATTATTTGTCGTAATCGTAAAATGTACTGTACTAGTGTTTATTACTGTACTAGAATTGAACAGCTGTAGTTAAAGATCAGCATTCATGTAGTTATTGTTTTTCCTAGTAAAGTATATATATATAACCTTTCCTAATTGGTAAAGCTGCATTTAAGATTAGCTGTTTGAGCCTTCACGTTTGAATGAAAGTTTTTGTAATGTTTATGGTTCATAGATAGCACGTACGTGGTATTACTGACTATGAGCATTTAAGTTTTCGGAATTTGTGGGGCCTGTTTCTGTTACATGATTTCTATTAAAGTTATGTATCATCAAATTATTCTGAAGTACTAAGTACTATAGTGTTTTTAATTATTGTTGTGTTATGCGAAAAGTTTAGAATCACTATGCGTTTGTAAATTTTTTACCATTATTGAAGTGTATTCCTGTGGTAAGGTTATATGCAAAAGCATTGGTTTTTTCTTATGGTTCGTGAAATTTTAGGACCAACCGGACTGAGATGATTGGAATGAACTTTGGGTCGCAGTTGCGTTGGAGTATCGACTTTGTTACAATGAGTGCCCAGCTGCAACAGTAATAAGCCCGACCTGAATTTTGCTACACGCTAACACATTAGAGAAAGAAGTGTCTTTATTTAGTCGAATAAATCAAATAAAGGTTGTATGTAAGAAAGAATCAAATGTATGCATGTTTTTGCATTTAAAATATATAAGATTTATACAGATATGTAAGTAATCATAAGTGGTAGTTAACCTTGCTTCGAGGCAGACACTCGGTGCGTGCACATAAAACACTTGTACAGAAATGCTATCTAGGCATGTACTTGTAAGAGAGTGACGAATTGAAGACTGTAAGCTATTAATGTAGCTTTTTATAAAGCCTTTTTCCAGGCTGGTAAAAGATGCTGTGTGAAAGTCTGCAAGTGTAGAAACAGATTATCTTAAAAGATTTATTGTAGCTAAAATATTTTAGTGATCTTAAGCGATTCAACTATATGTAGATAGCAAAAATGAAAAATCATCACTGTAAAATTAAATGATTACATATATAAATAAACAGTATGCTGATTTGGAGTGTTTCTGATGTGTTTTCTGGAAGTCCATGTATCATGAAAATCTACCATATGTGCGAAATTCATATACATACCTAGGTGTGTACGTACTAAATTAATTTGCGTATTTATTTAAATAGAAACACAGCCACCGAAGTGCAATAATGTTTTTCCGTTCGTGTATTCAGTACACATGCTATAATAAAAGTAAGCAAAGAAATTGGTTTCAGTTTCACTTCAGCAAACAGTGTAAAACGATTTTATTTGTGGTTTTAAGCAGTATTACATAATAATGAAAACTTATTACTTTTATTTATGCATGACATAATGTACTTATTCCATTAACGTAATGCAAAAGGACAAACAAATTCAAACTGTATGTACATTTCTCAGTACTAGTACTAACTTATCATTTTGCGCTACAGCGCGCTCAAACGAACGAACAGGCTAAATAAAATCAATAGTATAATCGTTAATAGTTTCATCAGGATAATAAAAGAAAAATGACAACATGTTTAATTTGAACAATTGAATTTGGAGAAAGATATTTCCGTTTGTAGTGTTGTAGTAGTATCCAGTTCTCTTGTTCTGATTATCTATTGTCATCGCAGACAAAAAAATGTTTTCCTTCTTCAAATGAAGGAATTTAAGGAGGAATGCATCCATCATAGTAAAAGTGGCACAACAATCTACGCCTACACGTCATCTCTGCTGCTGCTACTTCCTCCAAGTTGGCGTCCAACCTGAAAACCTCACTTCACTTTTTCTATGCTTTTTCATTTTTTTGCATATTCACTTGCGACAGTTCAGGTGGTTAATAGCCGTTTATTATCATCATATCATGCCCAATTCAAACTTTAGAAATTTATATCCTTCATTCAATCCTTCCTAGTTGTGTTCCTAGTGGTTTTGATTTCGCTTCCGTAACAATATTCGCTAACTTGTTCCACTTCAGAAAGTACACTGTCACTTCCGTTGCGCTTGTAGGTATAAATGCATTTTGCTTCTCAGTATAAAAAACATAAAACCTCTAAACTTTAAAAAGATTGTGGTTGTTGAGCTTTCAATAAAAACCCGTTATGCAATCATGAAGTGAACATGAGTCTCGCTTTCCTTACGACTACTAAGATTTGTTAAAAAAGATCTCTGTCGGAATCGGGGTATCTGATTCTATTACGAGAGTTCCACAAGGAAATCAAGACGCTGCATCATCATAATGTTGAACAACGGTTACGCACACAACAATTTTATGATCACTGATTGTACGGTACGGAAATGTCCAGGCTCTACAACTCTCGCTGAGGTCTCTAACTTTTAATTGAGTAGTACATTGGCTGTTTGTGGCTTCAAGTTAATGCTTAAGAAGGACAGTATAAAGAGTACATTCTTCAGCTCTCACATTTCTCCCCTACAAGTTTCCTCAAGCATAAATTAAAAACCGCTGCACTTACAAACACGTCTCACCAACGTCTGAAGTTCTTAACTGTTTTTAGTTAAAACATACAAGTTTATATTTCAAACTAGGCGTTACTCATGAATGTTTTGTACTACTGTTGGTAGCCTAAAACCGCACTCTTGCTTTTCAGTTTATTACGTCTTCTAGAAGTGTACTTTTGGGTGCTGTAACGAAGTTAATACGAGTTGGAATCATGGGAAGCGATTTTACATTAACGGATTTTTTTGCAGTAGTATTTGTGGTTCAAGCATGCAGCTCCTCGCTGATCATCGGAAAATGATTCGATGTACGGATGTCAGAAATTTCAATATTTTTGTATAGTAAAAAGTCAACAGTCTCAGAGCGTTCAGCTTCTTCCGTCTTCTTCATTTACATATTTTGAGAAAAGTTTTAGTTTTTCAGACTTTTAATTACTCAGTGAAAACTAGCGCTAAAATTGCCGATTGAATTGAGCTAACAAATTTGGACAAGTTCTTTTGTAGAGTACGAACACAAAAATGAAACAACTGGTCACTCACAAATTAATTAATGATTCATTCATTATTCAATCTCAGTTTCATTATTATTCACCAATGAGTACAAGTTAGAAATCGTTTAGTTGATGGCTTCAGCGATAGATGATTATCTAGCGATGCCCCAATTTCGGATAATATAACGCTAAAGAATAGAGCATCAGGCATCAGCTACCCACTGCACAAGAGGAAAACTATATTTGTTCCTGAAGTTCTGTAGATGAGTACTTCCTTTGATTATAAGTTTGGTAGAGTTGGAGTCGATGGAATATGCGCACGTCCGTCGGAGAGATCGGCATTAAAACGACAAGGAAGAATTCTAGCATGGATAAATATAAATAGGTAACACAACAACAACAGAGGCGTTAATTTTAGCGTGTAAATGCAAGCTTTAGTAGCAGAGGATATGCTAGGCGCTACCCAGTGCGAAAACATCTACAACTCTTATTGTCAATAATGCGCTTCGTAGAACTTCGTTACTTGTTACTTCTAATCATACTTGACGAAGCACTACAGTTGCATTCTGGAGTAGTTGGAATTGAATAATTTAATAAATAAAAACAAAACAATCCTAATTTGTTCAGAGCCTTGCGTAAATCGCAATCGCAGCATTACTACAAGTGTATGGATAGTTTTATCATGAGGCCTCCTTTTTCCAAACTACCATATTATTAATTAAAACAGTTTATATAGTTCCACCAACTGTACCTCTACCAGAAATGGTAGTATGACACGGGGTAAATGTAAACTGGAGATGATATAAAGTAAAACTTCTCCTGTCATTGTAAACACTGCACAATCATTGTTTCCACTGATAGTTTCTTATTAAGCTCTCCCCTTCATATTCCATCGATTCTATCTAGCACACCAAATTAAAGATGATTTCATTTTTGTTGCTCAAGTACGTATATTCTATTGCACAAGAGGACTTAGAAACTTTTCTCAGTAAGTCTTATGAAGAAGTCGCTGGACGTGTTCTCTAGCTGTTGTATGCTGTTGAATCCGTCGTACAATCTGTTTGCTTAGTTCCCAATACAATGTACATATATATAACAAACAATGATTAACACACGGAAAATAATAACAGCAAAGTAAAAATTTCAGTTGTTCAGATGCTGAATGAAATGTTGATATTCTATTATTACGGATCGAAAAGTGGATCACTAGTTCACTCACTGGTTGAAATAAGTAACATTAGCCGATTGATGAAGTAAGGAATGTTCTTTGTCGGCGATATATGTATAATGCACCCGCTGGTATTGAAGCACTCAACACTAACCAGTTTAACAACTGTTGAATTCTTTTTGACACAGCGATAGCATTTAGAATTTTAAAATATCGAAGTTTATTAAAGTTTAGAAAATCTTCTTGGGTTTTACGAGGGTATTCTATAATAATAGCAACGAACGACCACAAAACAGTAGAATTTGCACTGCACATTTTGCAGTTTCTATTGTATCTAATCATTACTCTAAAATCGTAGCTGAGAGAAAATTATCTTCAGACGTTCAGTAGTCAATGTAGATGTGTCAAATTTGCATTACATTTTGGAATAGTTGAAATGTTGAGAATTATAAACTTAAAAGAGTGCCTTTTGCAGCAGTATGATTCTTCTTCATTTAGCAGATAATGTTCTTCTACGTCTCTCTATGTAAGTGTTATGTACTGTACGTAGATTATAAATTATAGTACATTAGCAATGTTTCGTAGTGTTATGTTATGTAATCCAGATTTTCAGATTTCCCTTTACAGAAAAAATCAAGGGTCACTTCCATTTGCATCCTAAGTTCGCATGGGATGATGCCCTCCTCTACCACGCATTCCACCTCGTGGTGGGTAATCCCGATCCTTAAGTAGTAAACATGTTTTTTTTTCAACTAATTCAAATTTTTTCATGAAAGACGGAAACCTTCTCTTTCAGAGAGAGTGTATTAATCCAAGTGGAAATGTTTAACGCACCCGTCCATAGAAGTCCCGATGGTTTCCATCACCGCGACCGTTGTAGTGGTCCGGACCTGGACCTCTATCCATTCCCCCACCCCCACCTCTGTGATGATCCTGATTTCGATCCATGCGATCACGATCGCCATGATCCCGGAAGTCACGATCGCCATGATCCCGGAAGTCCCGATCACCATGATCCCGAAACTCACGTTGATTATCCGGTCCAGGTCCACCTCTGCCACCAAAATCTCGGTCTCTTCCTCGTCCTCCACCCATATGACCTCCGCCATGACCACCATCCATTCCATGGTGATTCCCATGATATCCCCCTCGACCTCGTCCATATCCAGAACCTGGTCCACCACCACCTTGCTCATTTCTGTCATGCATATGAGGTGGTGGCGGTGGTTGGTGCTGTACAACAGTTCGACGCTGGTCTTCTTCTTCTTGACGCTTCTCATAGTGAGTAAAGTCATCAAAGATTGACGTTGTATGTGGATAAGTATGCATAATCTTCAGAACTTGCTTCCCTTTCTCAAATGGAACTTCCTGTAAAGTATCAACCATAAATACTAAAATACTAAGAACAAAGCTAAATATGATAGATAAATCAATTACATGAGTTTAATATAAAAATATTGACCTGAGTGTCCCTGGAGTTGGTCACAGGTTTATTTTCATTGTTCTCCAGACGTATATTACGCAGCTGGGAATTTGGAACATCCTTCACATAAATCCACTTCACCTTAAATTGTCCTTTCCATTTGTCTTGAGACCAAACCGAAGATGATGAATTCTGGTCAACGTTGCTCATCATTTGAGCCATGCCACAAAAATGGCCAGAACCATTGACAGAAAAGAAAAGAAAGATGGGACCCTTTTCATCTCTTTCCCTCCAAGCCTGATCCAATCGACGATTTCCGTGCTCTGTACTGCACCAAATCTCGTACTTAATGGAACGGTGTATATCATCCTCAGAATAGCTTTTTATGACGAAAAAGCGAGCCCCATCGGCAGTTAAGTCAAAGGAGGGAGGATTGTATTCATCATTCTTCTTAACTTTCTCTACTACAGTCAAATTAGCAAATAGAAAATTTTACAACTGGAACTGTTAAAAACAATTTTTAATTTGTAGGTATCTGTGAAAAAAATTTATAAGTATTAACCTGGATAAACTGGGGGTGGAGGCGGGGGTCCAGAGTTATTGGAGTTATTCCCCTGCATTGATGAAGGAGTATGAGAATGAGGGGGATATGAATGGGGCTGATTAAACTGCTGATGGGGTGGAGGGCCATGTTGTTGCTGGGACCTGTTATAACCACCACCCATTTGTTGTTGCTGCTGATAGCCACCTCCTCTACCCCCGCCTTGATGACCACCTCCAGACGGTGGCGAATGAGAGGGCGGAACTGATTGTTGGGGAGGAGGTGGAGGAGGAGCAGGCTGAGGAGGAGGAGCCATTTTTGGCCGCTCCCACGCTGGGGGAGGATGCGGTGCTTGAACGGGAGCCGCTATTGGTGCTTTTGCTACAGCTCCATTCTTGCTTTCCCAGGTGCCAGGAATCATTGGTGGTGGAGGCATTCCAGGCTTTTTCTTCATTGAGGTCTGTGGCTTTGCCGGTTGCGAAGCAATGGATGCCCATGTAGTTTTCTTTGAACCGCCACCGCCACCGCCACCCATCATCTCCTTTAACTCTTTATCACTTACTCCATCTCTAACGTTAAGCCCACCCATTCCCTGCTCTATCATCTTAACCCCTCTCTCGTCTCCATACATTCCATCCCGACCACCACCATAGTATTCGTCATAATGTTTACGAGGTTGTGGTCCACCCCATGTTGAATAATCTCCATTGCCGTAACCTCCATATCCAAAGCCTGGACCGCCACCCCCTCCGCTGAAATTGTTAAATCCACCTCTGCCTCCCCCGCCACCACTAAACATTGCTTCTCCCTCATAGCGTCCACCTTGGGAGTCATGCATACCTTGCTGTGAGGCATAGTTGCCGCCGCCCAAGAACATTTCACCGCCACCGCCATTTGTTGACCAAGGAGAGGGTCCATTTTCATTCATACCAAACTGTGCCTGTGCCTGATATTGTTGTTGTTGTTGGAAATTTCCATAGTACGACGACATATAAGGATCCGATGCCTGCCCATAGCCCTGTAATTTAAAATTTGTCTTCAGTTTTGAAATTGGAAAACGTTACCGAGACTCTCAAATGCAAAACATTGCCCAAAATATTGAGAAGTTTTCACTGTTTTCAGTTACGCATACTTGATGATGTTGGGGTTGGTTTCGCCATGAGTCTACTTCTTCATAATCACCAGCCTTGGATGCATTAGAAACTGTAACAATAAACAAATGCGTTATAAGTCATAGGTCTCTCAAATTTTATTCGTCTGCTACTGCTCTTTCCAAAGAATAATCAACCATCAACGCCATCCTTTTGGGTGATGGCGGAGGCGGAATATTACTATATTTTTGATATTTCAAAAGTCAAAACGCAACTAAAATTCAAAAATAGAGGAAGCCAGTAGCATTTATACTTAAGTTTAAAATATTTTAATTGAACTGGTTCGATACGTACACTTACTTATCGGCGGCTTACCTGAGTTGCCTGGACCTTTACCTCTCTAAAATGCATAAATAAAAACAAGACAGAATCCATTAGTTCTGTATTTTGAATTCCCGCAACCAACAACAATTTCGCTTTTTAGTGGGCTGTGTGGTGTATTATGTACTAAGCACTGAATCATAAAATGCGTCTGATAAGCTGTAGATAAGCATGTCATACTGGATGCAGTAAATAGTTACGTAATAGTAATACCATATAGGTCCATATACATACACACTTATTTTTGTTTTATTTATTTGTGGATTATTCTATTTCTTTCTGACATCAGGAAAAAGGTGCTCACGCAGTAGTGAGCATGGAGAAGGAGAAACTGTACACTGCACTAACTAACTAAAAGTACATGCTCTTACTCTGTAGTCTCTGAGTGCTCGCTCACTCCCGCATTTTCCATCAAATTAGCTGTAAACTTTATGTCATGTTAATAATAAACAAGGCCAATGAAACGGTGACAGGTAAAAAATTGTTTTTGATTTAAAATTTAAAACCCCTAAATCTATCGTACAAAGAAAGCTCAAAAAGCAGTAATTTATAATTCAATCAATAAAAACTTAATGCATTCTACCAAAAGATTTTGAATTTTTAATATTTAAAATAAAGATCAGGACTAGCTACCAAATCAATACATTTTTACTTATTGATGCATCCTGCATCTTTCAAGTTAATAGAAAATAGTTCATTTATTTCCCTAAAGAAAGACATCCTAAACATTAAATACCTAGCTAAGAATCAAGAAAGACAACTGACGTGACTTAAGTAAATCATTGACGCTATCTTACCTGGTGATCCGACACGCTTGTAGACATGGGTATGACTAAATTAAAACACACAACTGAGCACTGAAAAGTTTTCAAGTGTTTTTAAACGTTAAACTGCGCTGTAATAAACGTTGGTCCGGATGTGATTTTCAGGGCGAAAACACGACGCTTTCTTCCTCTCTTCTCTCTCCTTTTTTTGATTTACAGTAACCGAGCTAATTTTTTCCTTTTTTTCTTTATTCAACTGCACAGCAAGTCGAGAATGCGTAAAAATCCGTAAAAAAAATTTCCACTTGCACAACGCAACAACACCCAATAAACGACGCACTTTGATTAATCACTTTTCTTTATTATTCTTAATGATGTTTGCTGTCTCAAAAGATTAGCAGCAATTACCAATTACGAGTAATTTGTAAACTACACTTTAGTCTTTGAATTAACTAAAAAAACGTTAATTCACCTCACCAGCTAGGATAAAGGTTGCAGTCAAGTCTATCAGTCAACCACACTCAACACAACAACAGCCATTGATTGAGCTGAGTCAAGCCAGTGCGAGCACTTTTCCATTCCACTCTATCACATCATCGCCCTCTTCGGCATCATCATCCGCTCGCTCGTTCGGGGAAGCATCACAAAAAGCACAACTATCCCTACCCCCATTCACTTCGTATGCCGTAGGAGACCGACGTAGTATCCTGCCTATGTAATTACGCAGTGTGTGTAGTATAGTAAGTTGTGCTCGTTTTGTGCAAAATAAAATGCTAAAAAGCTTTTTGGCTTTTTCCACTCTACTCCACTATACTACGATTACCACCTACACCTACTGATAGGTGATGATGATAGGACATACAACATAGGAAGGAGCACAAGATCTTTTTCTCTTTTTGTGATTGGAATAATGTTTAGGATAGGATATCTCCTTTGTTGGTCTTCTTTAGGAATGTGAATGCAGTAGTGGGTCGGATGTATTTACCAGTGCTGGGCTCCCCTGCCTACTTTCAGTTACAGGTGCTACCTTTTTTGATGAGGAAATGGTCTCGACGGAAGAAGAATGAGCAACAAGGAATCCCGGTCCCGGGTAAGCGTGCCCAGATTTGGTGTTAAATTGTACACACAACTCGAAACAACCCTAACAACCCCCAGCACTAGTACTCTCTGAATAGTAGCCAAAAAGGCGAAAAATGTAAATGCATGTACGCTTTCAAAACAGTAAATGCATTTTTGCGGATGTATTAATGGAAAAGTTATAATGAATGAACGAATGAAGTGCTTTTATTCACGTTGTGTATGTATATCTAATGGAGTGGAGTGGAGTAGCAACTACTGTACACTCTCTCTACACACCTATCTTCTCTCAGATCTAAAAATCATCAGCATTCCCATGAATCCCATGTCATGAGTGATGATGAGAGGTTATCGGTCTGTATCCGGGAACATTACACATCCTTTTTTGAGAAGGTAATAAATGTAGTATTAGTAGCAAGCAGAAGATTGCTACGCTGAATGAATTTTTTTAATTGCAAAATTTTTGTTATTTCTCGTTGTTTAAGTCTACTTTGCGTAGCTTGGGCTTGTACATTCTGCACTACACCACTAATGACTAAAAAAAAAGAAGGTACTGCTCATTCACTGAACTGAAGCCTGAAAGGTACTGAAGACTGAAAGATGCTAAGCTCTGTTATGTTGGTTTGTTTGGCGTTAGCAGCGATTCATTCATTTTGAAAGTGGGGGAGTTTGTTCCTCTTGCGCTTCCTGTACAATTGCATTATACCACTAGCCCTGCCTGCTAAGGATGGGTGGGTTGCACCGTTGCACGTTGCACAAAGTAAGAATGCTGTTGTTTGCTGCTTTCATTACAAAAATTATGCCGTCTGACTCTGATATCTGGATTTGCGGTGAATGAGAAAATTGACATGACGAGGTATGAATGAACTACAAAAATGAACACAAAACACTACAGCAATTATAGTGTAATCAATGGTTCTTTCCCTCTTTTCTTACTTAAGTTAGTTAAAAGTAGTTTAGGTCCAGTCTAATCTTGGATTTCTTGGGTAGGATGTTTAGAGATTCTGAAGTACAGGAGAGGAGATTTACGAGGGCTTTTTGATTCGTCTAGGTTTATGCACAAAGTTAAAAGTTGGAGATTTTAATTTCATTTCGGGACCCGAACCATCGATGATGTGATGTCTGACAGTTACTTACATTATGAGTAGGTATCTTGTATATTTAGTACACCATACCATTTGTTGTTGAAAAAGCAGATACTACTGATACAAGGCTGTATATATAATTTCCTTAAGGAATGTTAACTATTATGCGATATAGATTTTTCTCTTTTTGTCCAGAAGAAACCTGTTCCAATCTGGAGTTAAATTTTGCATTAAAAATCTAAAACTGGATTAAGCTGAGAAAATTACATGATTTGCGAATCGGCTAACCCAGCCCGTATTTTTACTTAAGAATTTTTAAATACTAAACCCACAATACTATAACTAACTGCTAACTAGATGCGAAATAATAATAAATTAAAATCATAACAAAAACTGTAGCTATCATTCCGCCAAATAATATAAATTTGTCTTGGTGGGCCCGCCGCTCGATTAGTTGCATCACAGTGTTCGACAGGCCAAGTGTATTTAAGAATGAAAGCATTTTCGTTCGAGCTCTCTTCAGAGTTTCTTTTTGGTCTCGAAGATTTTCCAATGTGGTGTAACCCTGGCTTAATAAGTCATCTACTCCTCGATTTGCATTCTGCAGTAGAAAAGTAAAAATAGACACACTTCCGAAATAGGAGGTCCATAAAAAATCTTTAATTTGCAAATTTTACCAGGAGACTTCTGTTGTGCTGTAACGAATAATCAATATTTATACTAGTGTCTTCGCTATTAGTTGTAAACCGTCGGTTTAGAAGTTCCTCTCGGTCGGTACGTTCTTTTTCACGAAGGTAACGCTTCTTTTCAAAATTCCTCAAAGATGCCTGCAATAACAATGAAATCTGACTGATTTTTTTCAACAAAATGTTAGTGTTGTATATAGAACCTCAATCAAGTAATGTATGCAGTGATGTTCCTTACTGATAAATGGCCGGAATCATATTTTAATTGATTTAGTTTTAATCTTGATGCTTGCCTTCTGGAAGGCGGCTCTTTCAGCACCAGCACATCCAGTCTGTCAAAAGCCCTAAATGATTAAAATGATGTAAAAATTAACAAAAACCCAAAAGGTACCTAGTTATAATCCGTTCATCAAGCTCAGGATTAATATTAATCCTGCCCATTAAATAATTCAAGCAATTTTACTATTACTGCGAATCCATCTATTTTCTTGTCAACCAAACTTACTTATTTAGCTCTTCTATCTTTTGCTGGATAGTTTTTTCAATCTGAATCTCATCCGGATGTCCGACATGCCGCTCTAATTGGACAAACAAAGAATTTATTTGTTCCAACACGCCGTGTGACTCTAAAAACAGAGCATCCATTTTTTTGTTTTTATTTGTTCGTGTGCGTCTGCAAGATAAAAAAAAGACACGTTAGTTAATGTCGTCATTAATAACAAACTAATACAGTCAAGCTTATTCATTCATCTTTCGGTTGGAGTAAAGGAATGCTGGCTGCTATGTTTTATGGTCTCAATCGACAGGAAATTTCATGAAACGTCCACATCCAAAATATCAGCGAAAAAAATTTTTTTTCCCTGAAGGAAAAAA